>JAUUDW010154175.1:0-22878 GCA_032361385.1 Panulirus guttatus | reverse complement strand
TATTGTACGAACGTCTTCTTCAAAGCCCATATCAATCATTCTGTCAGCTTCATCCATTACCAAGTATCTGAAAATTAAAAAAATATATATATACATATAAATAATGAGAGAGATAAAAAGAGAAAGTGAGAGACTGGGTGAGTGAGTATGTGAGTGAGTTTTAGTGTCTGTTGAAAACATCAACTAAATCATATCGGACCTTAACAGCAAGAAAGAGCTTAGCATCCAAATTGATAGGTGACAATAATTATCTTAAGCAAAGATTTTATAACAGCTAAAGAGTACCTACGTTTGCACTGATTAGTTTTTGAGGCAAGATTTTATGGGAGTTCAGTATTCAACAACAAAAAGTCCCAGACAACAAAGAAAAGAAACAGTGTAAATCTGAAGCACGATCCTCAACATAAGATTCAAATCAAATGAGGACATCTTAGTCTAGAGCAAGCATAAAAATTTGCTGAGTAATATTAAGTGGTAATAGATAGCAAGACTGTTTGCCACTCAATGTATGATACAAGCTAAAGCATTATTTATTGCTGATTAAGAAGCAAATTTCTACAGGGCAGAAGTTCTATACAATCATTTAAATGGTAATGGGTAACTTTCATACTGAGAGTCGAGAAGTCAAACCCTACTATTTCACATAGTCTTCCTTACCTACACACATCAAGACGTACCATCTTCTTGTCTAGCATATCAATCAATCGACCTGGTGTGCAAACCATTATGTGAACACCCCTGACAACATAGGAAAAAAAACAGTATTACACATAGAGAAATAAACAGTCTAGAAATATCTCATAAATGAACCTTGAAGACAACCCTGTCTGTTAAGCTATAAATGGGAAGCCAACCTTTATATAGCAGGCAACAGAGTTAATGTTTTCCTCATTAACATTATTCAAGTCTAAGTCTGAAAAAGACATACTTATCAAGACAATGTATTCTTCTCTTTTAGCTACCTCATATATCTACTACTTCAGCTAGACTACAATAAGCAGGGAAAGAAGAAAAAATATTGGTTCTGAATGAGCAAAACAAGAGATGAAAAAACTTAATATAATTATACAAGAATAAGGCACAGAAAAAATTGCTTTAACGTACTTCCTAATGATATGCAATGCAGTTGCTACTGGCTCTCCACCAATAGCAAGGCACGTTCGTAGTTCAGGAAAACCATCAGCTTCGACAAACTTGCAGAGATAGTCAATATTGTCTTTTATTTGTTTTGCCAATTCACGAGATGGCACAATGATGAGACCTATCCAAAACAGGTAAATCATTACTATAATGTACAACTTTTCCAACACATGAAATAACATTTCTAGCCAGCTTAACAAAACAATCATCTCAAAAAACAACTTAAGCAAAATTTCCTTTTATATTATGATTCAGTTACTGCATACTTTTTAAAAAAAGAAAAAAGCAGCAATCACATTACTTTTTAAAAACAAGACTAAACGAGAAAGTTAGTTCTAAGCAAGTGAAGTGCCTTTCTACCTGTATTATATGAAATAAAGATAATACTATAGTATGTGCAACAAATTCTTTGCATTATCTGTGAACAAATATTAAAGTATTAAAAAAATTACCTGATAAACCTCTGGTTAAGGCAGTTTTGCAGATCACATTACTGTTTACAGTAAAAAAGTGGCCAGTAACACTGGAGCAACAATCAATTACAAAATAAAAAAAGTGGCTTTCTTAGAAATTGATGTCAAGCTATGAAAGAAAATCAGAGGGATGTGGAAACACGAATAGAACAGTGCTGTGACCACACCCTTGATGGGAGTTCCTGGAGGAAATGGGCATCAGAGATATAGACAGATACATAGATAGATTTAAGAGTGCAGTGGATAAATGAAAGATTGAGTGTTGAGTTAGCAATGTGTGTGCAATGAACAAATGTGAAGAGTGACTAAACAAATGTATGTGAGTGATTTGAACTGGAAAAGTGTAGGAAATTGCCATATGTGAGATGGAAGGATACAATGAGTAGATTATATTTGAAAGAGCTGACCTAATAACAGAAAAGTCTGAAAAGATGGTATGGCATCATATGATATGTAGGAAGTATTGTAACAGCCACTATGCTGTATAACCAAGGTAGAATGGCAATATGATGAAACTGTACTTGCTGATCTGATAATGCTGCATGGAAAAGTCAAGAGAATAGAATCCAGTGAGAAAGAAATAGTAAATGGATTATGTGGTAGAGATTAAATGAACTAAAGCTGATGCAACATACAGGAGATGTGCATAGACCGTAATAAGAAGAAATAATGGTTAAATTCCTGCTGTTACTGGTATGAATAAAAACAGGAGCAACATAGGAAATGGTTAACATTTGTTACAAATATGACAACTAACCAGAAACTTACCATATGGTCCTTCATTGCTCATGAAAGGCAGTTTCTTTTCCTGCTCGAGACAAAACATGAGAATAGGTAGAATGAAGACCATGCTTTTCCCACTTCCAGTGAAGGCAATACCAATCATATCTCGTCCTTTTAAAGCTGCCGGAATACCTTGCATCTACAAACAAAATGCAGTGCTAAATAAAAATGTCACAAATATATGAAACTAATATGAATGATTAATGATAAATCACTTATTCAAGACATAAAGTAAGTCAAGTACAGATAAAGAGATCTATAAGGATAAACTTTCCAGCCTTATACCACTTGTCACCAAGATTAAAATGTCAGTTTCCATCTTTATACCTGAATTGGAGAAGGTTTGTCAATCCCCTTCTTTTGCAGGGCCTTAACGATGCATCTGGGAAACTTCATGTCAGCAAACGTCTTAAGTGGAGGAGGGACTTCTTCTCCTTCCACCAAAATCCTATGAAAGAAAGGAGAAATAATACGAACAATGATGGCACTGCAAAACTGCAGTGGCCAAATTGCTACCCTTAACTGCCTTTGTAAATCACTGTTAATAGAAGAGGCAATTGTAAGAAATTCATGAGGCATATAAGAGAGTGACTATATCATTGTGATTCATGTTTCATCAAAGCTGAGTTGCATAAATTTTAAAAAGTTTGATTCTGGACTCAGCTGTGTCTGAAGGACACAGCCAAGGTAGCCCTATCTAGTCAAAGTACTTGCATCACTCATATTACAGGCAGCTAAGAAACTTGCCTATCAAGAGACATGTAGCAGAATAATTAATGGGAAGGACAAACCAAAGGAGGAACAAGAAAACAAAGAAAACTAGGCAGGCAAAAAAGGAACACTAACACAGACCAGAGAGATGCCCACTCACACAAATTATGCAGAGAGTAGGAATAACAAATAGTGAGTGTAAGAATAAACACTACATAAACAAATGTAAATTGACTAGTGTCCAAAGGTAAAGGACTGGATGTGAGATATTGCTGAAGCAAACAAACTTGATACCACTAAGAGTGGTAAAAAAAACTAGCCAAGGAGAAGGTACTTCACAAAATCTTCTCTTGGGTGCCTCCAATAACAAAGAAGGACAGACCAGATGAAAGAGAAGGGGTCTTGGCTCTCTAAACAAGACAAAACCTATGATCTAATGACTTTTTAATTTCTTTTTATATCTGCTCTCCTTTCCAACCATAGTGAAGTGCCGTCTAGATCAGATGACAAGGCCTTCAAGAAAAATTCTTTATGTACATAATGGGTACCTATATTGCAACATAGTTATATCATATTGTAATAGAGTTTTATCATAAAGCAAATACTTCATACTTGTACTTCTTGCGAACTCTCTCATGACGTTTCTCAGTCATGGCCAAGATGCGTTTTGGAGGTCTCCAAGCTGTTACTACAGGTTCATCATACTGTACACCACGAGCTAACTCTGATACACCCATAAGTGCTCGCTTCTCTGCAACAGCTTCTAAGAGACGCTTTTCTTCCCTTCGCTGTTTTTCTAATTCAGATTCCTTACGAGCTGAAAATACAAATGCTGATTATAATTCTCAATTCATTTCCAATATTCAAAGTAGAATGGATCAAGCTGAATCTTTTTCAAACACAAAGGTTATTTCACATTAATGATGTATACATTTCCTCACCCACACAAACTCACATTATACCCTTCAACCTTCTTTACTTGCTAAGTATTTTGAAGGCTTCATCAAAAAAAATATCTAATGAATTCTGAATATTACCATATGTTTATATTCTAAGTATCAAAAAATACTAAAGCACATCAATACCTTTAGTACCTACTGACATCAAAGACTCTTTAACAGAGACATATCTAACTAGCTCTTACTCATTACACTTTTGACAATGAGAGATCCATACTGCAACTAGAGAAAGTGAAATCTTGTTCTGACTGTCAACATAAGTAGCAAGTTGCAACTGAGGTTAAGTCTGTGTGATATATAATGCTACTGTTCACTGACCTTCAGCAATTTTCTTGAGCTCTGTGTGCTGGTCCAGGAGGGAAATGTTATTTTTGCGAGCAAGTTCCTGAACATCCTCCTCCTGTGGCCTTCCTTCCTTTTCCTGACCACTAAAACCTCCACTTTCATCATCATCCTGATTTTAAGAAAAAATACATGGATTATGAAGTGGCAGCTGTAAAAAATTCACTTTGTAAGTACCATTCTGTGCATGGATATATTGGATCATTTCTGCACTAACAGAGTTGTAAATACATGGAACAAGATAATCTAAATTGGAAACATAAAAGCCTGTATAATGAAAAAGCAAAGTGGAGGAAACTTGTGAGGATAAAGCTCTCTCCTCAAATCTATTAATAGATATCTGTAAAGTTCACATACAAGAAAATTATACACAGATATCTAGTGGCAATCTAATTATAGGATCTGAATGATTTCTGGCAAACAGAGTTCTACATCTATGTGGTGATACCCTGAACAATGTGAGTTACTCCATTTCATCTAAATCACAGCACAAAATTTCCTATAAAGGCGTCCAATTGAAACACAGAACAGAACATCCATACCTGTGATATCTTTAATATCTGTTTCAGTTTTTGCTTTTTACGCTCCCTCACTGGAATGTAAGGTTCATAATCATCATCATCACTTGATTCTGATTCTTCACGCCTATATCTCTGAAAATTCAGGAACATTTTTAGTCATACTCCAAGAAATGTTTACAAAATGTGAAAACATACTATATAGTCATTCATCCAGTATCATTCATTACTCCATTTCTTATCTTGCAAATAAGTTAATATTGAATCATTCTGGAATTCCATACAATTTTTCACATTATTACTTCCTTTAAATACATAACTGACCACCCTCGATTCTCAATAAATCCACTTTGCGAGGTGCACAATGTTTCTGTATAAAAATCCTACGTAGTAGACAAACTGAAAGTGGACAGGGCTGTCATATATAGGAAAATCATATGCTATATAAGGTAATTCATTTCCTTTCATGAAACACTCCACATCTAAGCTAACAGAAAAAGAATAGAACTAATTCATACTTTACCTTTACTACCTTGGGGCTTGAATCGTCCATTATGCCTATGTGAGATAACACATCAATAATTAAATAGAAAAGCCAATCAATTACATCAGTTTCTACATTCCACAAGAACAGAGATGCCGTCCATACTTCAGGACGAAAGCAAGACAATCTTAGACGAAGCAAACCTTCTTTCGTTTCACTCGCTCACTTTAATTTCACTTATATTTCGTGTCTTGAATATGCTTTGATCTATATTTTGTTATATTCGGCTACGTCTAGTTTACTAAAAAGCAGTCTAATCAGCTGGGCCGACGAGTCTGTTTATGTTTACATTGGAAGGCTGGCACGGTACTACAATATCCCTAATTATGCCGAAATATGTCGGAATTAGCATAATTGTTTTATGTGACTTCCATCGACATTTGGAAATAAAAAGAATATATCACAGTTGCATTTTCATGTATGTTTTCCTTTATTTAAGACCACATTCACCTTCAACTCTCACACCCGTTCGTGGTGAATAGAGACATTACCAACATGAAAGATACTCAGCTTGATGAAGAAAGCTTAAACATTGCTATGACTCAAAATAAGTATTATTTACAGCCATCCTGAACACCATTTCATGTGGTCACACATGGATCTCTCAATTAGTATTTTCAAAAGCTCTAGATTTTACAAAATTAACTTGGCATATGAATATTGTCGTAGATATTAGTTGTAAAAGGTTACAATATGTTTTTGTTTATTTTGTTAAACAGTTTCTGTCACCCAGACTTCAGAAATCTAGTCATAGATATAAGAGAGAAAAATAAACAATATCTGCTCTATTTCAGATGTGTAAATGAAGATGCTAGTCTCTATTTTTGATCAAAAGTAGCCAAAAAAGTTTACATTAGTTTACCCATATTTGAGAAAACCCAAATGATATACCAGAGAAAACGAAATATTCTTAAGGATAACTAATGATAAGACTATCAAAGATTATGAAAACATCCGTTGAACTCTCACACATGCCCGTAGCCGTATCGAAATATCTTTTAAATTTCAGGGGTATCCGAATTTCATGTATAATAATTATTTTCACAGTTTTGTTACAGTACGGGGGTTGGCGTTGTTTTATTACTGAATCAATATGGTCTCTCTGTTGGATTTTCTATCGGTTGTTTTGTTGGTCCCATGATCTATTTGTTGTTACGGAGAAGATTACCCCATTGCCTTATCTCATTCAACCCACAAATTAATTATAAATAAACTGGTAAAGGTTTCGAATATACCCTTCCTTAATCGGCCGTAGTCCAAAGAAATGTATATTCTTAATTACTAATAATCGAAGGGACTTAGTGAGCTTAATCTTTGACCAATCTGCAGCGCGAATCAGAAAAAAAGCTTCGAAAATATCCAGGTAACTCACAAAGACTATGTGGTGTTCCGTCGTGTGGATGAGTCAATGTGTTCAGACCGTTTCATGAGACTTCCCTCTTAAACTCGCAACAGAGAAGTCGGATCCAACACATCACGATATCACTCAGTTCCCACTTCAATCTTGCTAAGATAAGTTGGCTTGATTTCGTTGATTTTTTTCCCCCTTTTTCGAGTAAGTACTCGAGGATCATAAGTTTTGCTATGTGAACAGAGTGTTTGGTTTTATGCACAGTATATGACTGGGTGATGAACCTAAATCAGAAGGTTTGACAGGGGTTCCCCCAGAGTGTTTAACAGATTTACTGGTCGTGTTGAAAATGGTAAAATGTTGGAAGTGGACGCCAGAAACTATGGACGATCAGTCGGAATACACATTCTAAATAAAAATGCATTTGTTGACGGTTTCCAGTATCACTCTATGATATATGGGGGTGCTTGTGAAGCTGAAAGCTCAGAACTTAATATTTCATGATTGATTAAAACCAATTTGAAAACTTCTATTGTGCTGTTGAGCCTGCAGTAGTAATTTGCAATACTGTTTTAGGATTCGTTCATTAGTGGCAGATTTTCATCGTTAAAACAGTTTAGGATTAGTCTGTGAACAGATAATTGGATGTACCAGGCATGTACAATAAAGCGATGGATACCAGTTAAAGGTTAGTGTTTATGGTTACCATTGTAAAGACTGGTCTGATCCTATACAAACTTTGGGGATCCTCTTTGCGAAGGATGTAATTAAGGCTGAAGATGTAAGCTTTATTATGTTTAGATTACTTGTGGAAGTCCTTACTACAGTTGTTAGAATAGGGTCGGAATAAACAAACGCAGAACATTTCATTGTATGTATTTCTTTATATCTAGAAATTTAGAAAAGAGGACTTAAACCTGTTTGAATTTTGCTTTGACCTCGTATATCTTTAGTGCTGGTGATCCCAAGTTGTCCAGCTTTGTATCCATACGAATTTCTGTTATTACCACTTCAACATTTGATTCTACTCTCCTCTGTACATAATTTATTGAGGGATATGTGTTAGAATTAACAATGCAAGAGCATACAGATATTCACAAGAGCATGGTATATTATCAGTTCACTTTTGCTCCAGAAACAAGTGGACAAACTTAATAGAACAACAGATGGACAAAACCTCGAGTCACACATGGGGCCGTTACTCGAAAATTCAGGAAGCTACTTTCCAGGTAACAAGTAAAATTTTCAATTGCTCATCTTGTTTAAGGTTGTCTCCTGTCTACATTTATGCTTTTTTCAGTGTCTGATCTTTTGTCTGTTGTCTTACATATGTGCTTTTTTCGGTATCTGTCTTTTCTGTTGTTTACATATGTGCCTTTTTCAGTGTACATAGTCTGTCTGTTTTCCAAACATTTGCTTTTCCAGTATCTATCTTTTGTCTGTTACTTACATATGTGCTTTTTTCTGTGCATAACTCTTTTCTGTTGTCTACATAGGTGTTTTTGAGTGTATATCTTTTGTGCTGTCTACATATGTGCTTTCTACAGTGAATATCTTTTGTCTGTTGTCTATATGTGTGCTTCCTTCATTGTCTATCTTTACTAATTCTGTTCGTCTTAACGTGTAACTGCTTGGGAATATTAGTTCTCCATATATGGAATGGTGCATGAAACAAACACTTTAAATATTTTGATTCAAATCTTTGACTGGCATTATTTGCACTTTTTATTATACGAGACGTTACATGTCTTCCTCTTTGAAGAACCTGTGTCTTTCTACTCGTACCACAAAATCCATAAAATTATGTTAATTTCCATTATCACAAACGCCTCGTTAGGACACATAGTCTGTTGCTGTTTGAATTGATTTGTGTATACTTTGTGTTAGTACTATTTAGTCACGAATATGGTGATGCATACACAGTGGCATTTATTGTAGTGTACTCAAACCACGTACATGGCTGTTCTCAACTCCTCAAACGTACATAGTGTCGGAATTTCTCCTTCAGCAAGAACAGCCACCAGTGGTGGTAGGGTACTGAGCTGACAAATTATTCAGGCTTATCACGGAGACTGCTTTTTTTGTAAAAGGAAAACTAGCAGAGGTTCAACTCGACAAGCTTAGGATCTGGTGGTAGAGTGTGTTTGTATGTCTCTCATTTCGCGCCCTTCTCCTCTGACAGGGTAGGATTACGACCAGAGGGGAGGAAAGGAGGTATACCCTCACATGACGCGAATTGTCTTGTGTTGCAAAATTGGGACCATCACCCTCGCAAAACGCAAGCTGTGTCGTGCAGTTCGTGTGCTGCCTTAGGGTTGGTCGTTTGAGACTGCTTTGGGCAGGCAGCAAGGTATTAGTTTCCTCAGGCAATTGCTTTCATCTGTCGATACTACGCGAGTGGGGGGTTTCTGGACTCGTTGTCCTCGAGAAAGGCGCCGAAACAAATGTCCCGGGACGAGAAGACGAAACAAGAGGATCAGACACCGCCGTCCACCTTCAGTTTACCAACCTAGGGGTTGAATTCGCTCGTCAAAGTCTGTAGGAGTTGTGCTCCATACTTTTTTTTATAAAGTCTGAGCTACTAAATAAATTCATTTCAATTCACACAAGGATATTCCCTTCAACAACAAGAAGCTGCTGTCTTGTCTTTTTTTTTTCTTCCAGGTTCTGTACAGTCGTGTGACTAGATTATCCTGTGGTCTCGAGTAGCATCAGCAGCGACGCCAGTACCCAATGGCCAACCTCGGATTCAAAGAATGCACACCACAATGACAGCAGTAAGTTCTTGAACTTCATGGTGCTGTTGGTGTAAGTTCATTTTTATCGGTTCTTAAAGGACCGTTTTCACTATTATGATCCTGGTCAATATTCAGTAGTACATTTTCCTCTTTATAAATTTTGTGTATAAAATATCAGACTCAAACCCATTGAATGGATAGTTGTTAAATGAGTCATATGGATTTAGCTTAGATCATTTACTACACCTTGACGCCACAGGAAAGGCACGATTGATTGTTCTTTTAGGAAAAATGAGGTTCTTTCATCATTTAAGGGAAATTGCTGGCGAATATTAGAAATTGCCAAATAGCATCACAAGTCACAGTACACATGTTTCAGTTTTAAGTATAAAATGACATTAGTTCTATAACTTGATTTGCTTCAGCACAAAAAGTACCTTCGCTTGATTGATCAGAAGACAAGGTGCAGGAGATACGAGCATTATTTACTGTATATTTGTGCGTTCATGCACAGGAAATTCATGCAATCTATTTTTGTATCTGAGGAAGTTTATGATTTCAGTGTGTTAAGAAAAGTTGTATGGTAGTAGGAAAAAGTTTGAGATGTGGGCCCACTAGTCGAGTAGGTTATCACGGTTGAATAAATCTATTATACTGTTCTAAATCACAGCAATATTGAATATTTGTATCCTACTGTATATCAAAAGGTAATCAATTAAAAAGAAGTATCTAACAATATCTATCATTTAACCCTGTTCCATGATGGTGTCTCATTCCATTACACATTATGGCGTCTCGCATTTCATGTCAAATGACGGTGGGCCCACCTTTAAAGTTGTCAGTCATGGATATCCCTTACTCAAATGCTCCATCGACATCATTCTTGTGTGGTCTTCCAATTCATTACCAATTCATGTGAACACAACTAAAACAATTTGAATGTCATACACTGTGCTGGGGTCTTGTTACACCCAGCTGGCACCACTAAACCACTCCTTCTGTGTTTAAGTTCGCTAACTCTTCTGCTGTTCTTATTTATCCGTTGCTGAACTGGTGTATGAATTGCCAGATGGGCATTTAACTAGACTCCTTCTATACACTAAATTAGATGTTAAAGGAAGGGCTTTCTTTTTCTTTAAATACGTGCTAGTGGTCCTGTAGATATTGAGTATTTTCTCAGGGAAATATATTTAATATTTTAGATGCTTCTCACTCGAAAGATAATTGTGGGATATATATTTCGTATGCTTATTCCTTTCTTTACCTATGGCCTCCAATATGACTGTTAAGGCAGGTGTGAGGCGCAAGGTGTACAAAATAATGCTGAAAAAATGAGCCAGGTTGGAGTAGCAGACAAAAGTCTGCTGCCCTAAACGAACCTGTATTTCTGAGGTTGTCAGCTGCCTCAGGAGCTTTCGTCTTGTTTAACCAGCCTGTAGAGTTAAGGTGAACATCAGTGATGCTTTCTGTGTTAAGCACGTCGCCTTTTCACTCAAAGAGTGCATTCGCTTTCGTTTTCCGCAGCGTGCCCTGCAACTTTACTTGAGCCTGTAGACTAGGCAAGGAAGATGAAGGAATTTTAACTCTTACTGGGGACATTTAATTGGGTCGGTCACGTAAATTCAAATGCATATCTAATGCAGTGGTAACCCCTTACTCTCTCTTCCATGGAACTGGGTTTGGCTCAAGGTTAGACGCTTGCTATTTGGCTTGGAAATGCCCTTAGAATTGCCCACGACGGCTGGCATCTGTTTGTAAGTGTGTTAAACTTTGTCTTTTTCATGTACATAGATGAGAATATTGTACCACAGTTGAAATGTCATGATTTTTTTGTGCTACCCTTGGAGATATCACTTTTATATATTTACCTCAGTGATGATTCAAACTTACCTTTATATTGATTTGTAAATAAAACATACCTATCAAGATGATCATCTATGCTAATTTGTAATAATAGATTAAATAATTATAGTTATTATCTCTGTTGCTATGAAATATAAACACAAGGTAAACCACTCACTCCTACCGAACTCAAACTAACATCGAGTTATGTAAAAAATATCTTTAACGTATAATTACTGACTTTTAGAAAAAAATACGAAAAATTGTCTCGCATTATTCTCTGTAGAAGTACCAAAGAGGAGATAGATTTAAATATAGATACCTAGACACGTTTATGCACTGTACTTGCCTCAGGATAGGTTGGCTAGTCCGAACCTGGTCTTCTTGACCTTCTCAGCTGTGTTTTGGTTGGGTGTTTAAAATTGTCCTTCTCGCTATTACTTTCCATATTCAACGCCAAATAAAGAATAGGTGTGGTTTACCAGAAGTGAGTAGGCTTTAAGAAAGCTAATCAGATGAAACGGTAGGAGAAGAAGAAGAGCTCTAAGTGACTGGCCAGCTGGCACACCGAATTGTAGTATGAAAGCTATGTAGAAAGTTGTACAGTATTCAGAGCTAATTGAAATTCTTGCATTTTACAGGGCGAAACTATTATAAAGAATTTTAAAATGAAGTATGAGAGGATTAAACACTGTCTTATCCTCCTTACTCTTACTGAATATATATGTGGAGCATCAGACGGGACCTGTAGTGAGAGTGATAAGGAAAAGTGCACGGACGAGAGAGGAGGGAAAACGAACAGGTATAGTGAAGGTAAGCTGGAAGCAAAAGAAAAAAAGATGTTGGACACTGTTTTAACCAGTTATGATATGGTAAAGTGCATAGTAGGGGTTTAATCTCATCCATTGCCTCATTTATATTGATGGAAATTGTCATGCGATATTTCACGTAAATTTCATTTGATTTATGAAATTTGGAGTTTTTATATTTACATATGCTACTTTTGCTTATCGTATGTATGTGAGGTTATAGGACAGCTCCTGCTCATTGCTATTCTGGAGTCCTGGTAAAATATTTTGTTAGATAATATGGCATTCCATTGTGAAGACTTGTTGCCTCGTACAGTTTTAAGGCTTTTGGAATTATAGTTAATATTTGTAATGATGTACTTTAAGGTTTTGCTGCTCTGGTAAGGTTTAGCATATATTTTAGAGCAAGAAAAGATTATTTCATTTTAGATTGTCATATTGTGTATTGTATTTAAGGTTTCTTTTCCAGTGTAGAATACATACATTGGAAATAATGGTACTGTGTATATTTTCATGTAATATGATTTATTTGTATTGTATTTTCAGAAGCTAATAAGCAATGGATTAAGTACATTGTCCAAGTTGAGGAATCAGTAGCGTCATACAAACCTTGCGACCCCGGAAAATGTTCATGCCACTATCCCTTAATTAAGAAAGATTTAGCAGTCTTTAAGGATGGCATTAGTAAGGATTTAATTCAGTCTGCAAGGGAAAGGTAAGTGAACTTCTGCATTTTCGCAGTGTGCTACAGAACAACCTAGGGCATGATATTTGGGAAAATGTACATATAAAATGTGAACTTAGATGTACATTTTAGCTCCTTTTGTTCATACTGTCTGGCAGTATGTAATGGTGTAATCTTGAGAAAAACCAAATATTGTAATGCTACAATATTATTACAATGATAATAATTTTTTTATTTGCCAGGGGTTCCTTTTACCAGATCATCAACCATAAGCTTTATAGAGAAACAGACTGCATGTTTCCCAGCCGATGTAGTGGTATTGAACACTTTATTTTAAAGGTACAGTGATTAATATGATGTAGCTTTTTATGGAAGACTTTCTGGTAAACATGTGTTTTTTTACAGTTGTTTGTAGTTTGTACAAGATTTTAAGACATAATGAAGTAATGATTAGAGGTAGAATATAGTAGCTCTAATAGTTTGATAGTATTAATTGGAGCTAATTGCATCATATTAGGTATTTCAAATGAAAGGAAATTTCCATATAGCTGCTCTCAAAACTACTTTTTACCTTGTACTTGATGTAGAACAAGTGCAGAACCTCAGTTGAAAGGAAAGTAATAGTATGTTGCAAAAAACAAACTGGTAGTGTAAGATATTAACATGCTAATGAATTGTACATCTCCACACATTCTTGAGTTTGAGGTCATTAGTTGTCAACTTAGTTTCGATTTTCATAGGATTCCTAGAGATTGCTGATATTGCTTTTGATATATAATATATGCTTGAAAATAGACCTAGATTGTTCATCCATATATAGAGTTATGCATTTCTCCAGAACTCTACTGTAGTCTTTGATTTATGCATGGCTGTCTTGCTGAATTACAGTTAAACTTGATCCATCCTTAAATATGTAGTTGAATTGCACATCCCTACTTATATCATTTTTTTGTTTTTAAATGATACCTTTCATAATTTTTTTTCAGATCATTAGTAAGTTACCTGATATGGAGATGGTTGTAAACACAAGAGACTGGCCACAAGTTCATGAACGTTATGGTGAAAAGAAGCCAGTATTCTCCTTCAGTAAGGTAATACTTGGAACTCATACAATGAGTTTGTGTTAAAACATGTTCATGAATAACAAATTATCAACGTATTTTAAAAGAGAAAATGTTTATAATATGGTTAGTGCAGACAGTATACTCAGATTTAAGATGATCCATGATAGTACAAAATGGTCAAGAGATGGCACCCAATGAGTGTAAAACCCCCTCCCTATACTGTACAAGTACTTACAAACAGATAATTACATACATATTTGGACACAAGGAGAGGATGAGTGAGATGCAAAGGGCAAATACATATCAGAAGTGGAGGGAACAAGGGAAAGGGAGAAACTGAGGAGGAGATGGAAGGATGAAGTGAAAGAAGCCTTGAGTATTCAGGACCTGAACATGCAGGAGGGTGTTAGGTATGCATGGGATAAAGTGATTGGCACAAGGGGAGACATACTGTCAAGGGGCTGAAGCAAATAAAACATATAAACCAGTCAGGGAAAACTACAAAAAGGTCCATGAGGCCTGGATGTGGATGGGGGCTTTGATTTTGGTGCATTATATATGACAGTTAGAGAGTGGATGTGAGCAAATGAGGCTGTTTTTTTTTCTTTCCTGGAACTGCCTCACTAATGTGGGAAATGGCAAACAAGTTTGAACAAAACAGACTATTTCTTTTCAATTTTCTCTACAGTTTATTGCTAATATTGTACAGTAAGACCTTGATTAGAATATATATTTCGTGCACTCTACTTTTCATTTCATTTCTTACTCTGAAAGCTTTTAACTACACATTCAGAAATTGTACTTTTTATGATTTTGATGGTCACTGTGCTCTTGAAATTCTGCGTTTCATTGTGAAAACATTTTTTCCATTTCATTTACAACATTCTCAGCACTTGATTAACATTTTACTGTTTAATAAGGGTTTATTTTTAAGTTTACAAAAAATATCTTCCTTTTGCTGTAGACTGCTGAATATTTAGACATCACATATCCTGCCTGGACATTCTGGGAAGGAGGACCAGCAATCAGTTTGTATCCCACAGGACTTGGAAGGTGGGATTTACTGCGAAACTCTCTTAAGGCAGCTGCAGCTAATTGGCCTTGGGAGAAGAAGAAACCCCTGGCATTTTTCAGGTAACAGAGTTTTCCAACTAAACATTCATTGAGATACATCAGAATATATATATATATACAATGTTGAACATTATAAGTACTTTGTAGACTTATTTCTCTATGCTATGTTTCTCGGGTTATCCACAGAATCTTTACTTTTGTGTTTACCTTTCCACTGAATGTTGATTGAGTAGTCTGACGTACAAGCTATTAGGAGAGATCTGAGAGGGACACAAGTCCGACACAAGAGTGGAAAGAGCCAAGATATAATCAACATGCCTTCCATAAACTCTCTATTTTTCAGAGGTTCTCGTACAAGTTCAGAAAGAGATCCACTTGTGTATCTCTCGAGAGAAAACCCAGACATGGCTGATGCTCAATACACCAAGAACCAGGCTTGGAAGTCTGATGCTGTTAGTATCATATTATTTCCAATATTCTTTCAAATTAGGAAATATGTTTTGAATTGCTAGTTTTTGCATAAAAGCTAGCAGTTTTTGATACAAGAATATTACATAGCTTGTTATGAATATTTTGATTTATGATTCTTGTTGAGTATAAATTAGCTTTCAGAAAATTTAGGGTACTACGTATTTTCATGATTCAGATACTTTTCTTATTTGAGCAATGATTTGCAGGATACTCTGTATGCACCCCCTGCCAGTGAAGTAGCACTTGAAGAACATTGTCAATACAAGTACCTCTTCAATTTCCGGGGTGTAGCAGCCAGCTTTAGATTCAAACACTTATTTCTTTGTGGTTCTCTTGTTTTCCATGTGGGCAATGAATGGATTGAATTCTTTTATCCCAGGATGAAGCCTTGGGTACATTACATTCCTGTTAAAGCAGGTGCATCCAAGAAAGAAATCAGGTAGGATTATTATCATTGTTTTCATTCTTATACCTTAACTTATTCCATGGAGGTCAGATAGTGATAGCTGTTCACATTCCCCATACATAAGTGTGCATATGTTTTTGACATTAGTGCACTGATTGGAAAAGGCAGTCAGGTCGAAAAGAAAAAAATGAACATACATTTTAGAAATAATGATAATTAAGAATGTTAGATCATGTTAATTTGCCTAAGAATTTGTAAAATTACTTTTTTCTCAAAGTTTCACTGTTTTCTTTGATGCCACATCATCAGGGAAGGAAACTGAACAGATTTGAATTAATTTTTTTTTTAACCCCTGATTAATACAGTAAGATGAGGATGGATCATGCATCTTTATATATATCCACATTGATGGATGTGGCAAGCATCCTAAGTTATTAGAAGGTTCCATATAGAAGGAGATCCTGGGGAAGGAGAGTGATATATGTTATCATAGTATAAAGACATGGGGGACAAAGTTGAATGTTCGAATCACAGAGGCGTAAGTTTGTTGAGTACACCTGCAAAGTTGTTACCTCTTTGCTCCAATTCACTCCATCCCTTGCACACTTCACGCCCTCCTGCATGTTAAGGCTGAGAACACTCAGAATGTCTTTCACTCCATCCTTCCACATCCACTTTGGAGTCTGCATTTTCCTTCTTCCCTCCACTTCCAACATGTATATCCTTTTATTTATGATCTCATTCATCCTTTCCATATCTCCAAACCATTTCATCACATCCTTTTCAGTTCTCTCATACATATTCCTCTTACTGTCACACCTCTTTCTTACACAGCCATTATTTATTCAATCAGCCTTCCTCACATCACATATTGACCTCAAACATTTCATCTCCAACACATTCATCTGCTTCCTCACTTGTTTAACTAGGGCCACATGCCTTACAATTCGGAACTGCTTTACTATCAGACAAATGTATCTGTGCCCTTGTAGGCTATAATCTCTCTCTCTGCACACTCATTGCACTCATGACCTTAATATTTTCACCCACCCTATGGCTCTTCCCAGGGATATAAAACATCCCTCTTCCTAATGGTTTTCTCTTGAATTGTATTTATCCCTTAATGATACAGGAAACTATAACTTTGTTAATGTTTACCTGAACATATTTATAATTCCGTGATTTAATTTTATGTTTCAGAGCACTCATTGAATTTTCCCGTGCGAATGACGAATTGGTATCTCAGATAGCAGAAAGAGGGCATCAGTTTGTCCGAGACCACTTAAGAATGAAAGATGTCCTTTGCTACTGGCAAAAGTTGCTTCTCTCCTATGCTGACCTCCTGACATACAAACCACAGAAAGAGGATGGATTAATTGAAATTGTGCCAAAGAGTTAGCTTACCGCAAATCAGGAATGATTGGGGTTTTAGAAAATATCTTCAGATGATTTCATTGAGCACTTAGATTTATTAATTTATGTGTATGTTATTTTGGGGGAGATTCTTTATTCTCTGTGCTCCTTTGAATACAGGAAAAAGTGTACTGTGCATGGAATACAGACGTAGTGAGAGTGTATGCATATGAAGGATTTATGAAGAGTTTGCAAGAATGTATTTATATATGAACAGCTATAGGAGGCACACTGGGTGTGGATTTCAAAGTGTATGTAGCATGTGTGTATGTGATAAGGATGATAAGTGAAAGCACATTCCGAGATGAAACTTGCAGGTTGGTAGTCCTTTTTTGGCATTGGAAAAAACAGGATTGTCAGAAACACGGTTGTTTTGCTTTTGGTTTTCCCCATTCTCTGACTCCATACTTTCTTATAAGCATTGCTGTTTCCCACACTATCTTTTATTACTTTGGTATTCTTTACTTTTCGTTCCGTTGTTTCCTCCAGTATTCTTTTCACTTCTGTTTTTGTATCATAAGGTATGAGCAAAAAACAACAGCTTTACTTATACTGGTATCCAAACAAACATTTAGAATTCCTTTGCAATTGATTTTATTGTTGGACTTTTAACTTTGATTGTGTTAAATTTCAATGTTAACAAAGTGTTTAGGGAGGATTTTCTAAGCAACACCCCCTTGAATATGTGAATTAGCATTTACAGTAGACAGACAGACAGATTAATAGGAAATTAAATCAATATTTGTTCTAAGAAGTTTGAACATGTTCTGCATTTCCAGCATTTCTGTACCATTGTTTCCTTGTCAGTCTACCAAACAGATTGTTTGCTATGTTCAAAAAAGTGAAGAACAATACCAGCCTAAGCAGTTATGTTGAACTAAACCTGAGAGTCTGTTGCAAGCAGCAATTGGATTTGCATAGCAAATGTAACAAAAGGAAATAAGCTATCATTTGGATAAGAGGCCATGAGGAAAACCTTTGCTTCTCATATGAAGTGTTAGTTTGGAATGGTAATTCATTTTCATTTTGCTAATACATGGAATAATTAATGTTTATTGGCACATAATTTTTCTTTGCTGTGAAATGAATCTGTTTGTACTGTCAGTGTTCAGTCATTGTATTTTTTATTGTGATTATAATTCTTTGTAACTTTTCAGATAACACAGTTCATTCTTGGTTTATTATGTAGATTTACAGTATGTTTTAGCACTGCAGAAGGGTGAAACTTCTGTTTTTATACTGATACATCAACATGCTTTTAAGATAAAGTAAGAATCCTGCAGTATTGTGTTATGTACTTTATTAATGAGGGTGAGATGGCTTCAACTGTGCAAATCCAGAAGTTGTTTAACATTCAGAATCATATTAGTACCATTATTATTTATAACTTTCGGATCCCTTTGATTGTCTTACATCCAGAAATGGAACTGTTCGATTCTTTTACGGTGAGAAGCTCCTCAGTGAAGCTGTAACTCCTTTCATCAACCGAAGATGATACAGCTTCGCTAAAGGTGACTTTTCACATTGGTATAACCACAAGCTAGTAGAGTCCAGGAACGTAAATGGAATCATTGGGTACAGAATACGTTAATTCTTAGTGAGTTATCAGTTAAATATTAGGGTATTAGAAAATAGCTGTCCAAATTACCACACTCTGGATCATCTCTAGTAGAGATTAGGGAGTTAAGTGTAAGAAGATTGCCATTAGATGTAAGAAACCTTCAAATTATTTTCAGTGTTTTGGCACTTGATAAGCATGATTGTAAAATAAAAGAAGTTGGGGAAGTAATTTTAAAAGGGAAGTATTGTAAAATAATGATCAGTGTAATAGGGTCACTTGGAGAGTTTTAAATTTTAGGGTACTGGAAATTTATATCATATAAAACGATAAGTAAATTTACTATTATTGATGTGAGAAAGAGTGCCAAATACATTTAAAGTAATATTGGATTAAGTAATGTAATGGGTATAGGGTAGAAATAAGAAAACTATATGTTTAGAAAATACTTCTATGTTTAAGTCAAAACCATTTTAAGATTACTCTCATTCTAGATGACTTGCACTGTTTTTTGATAGAGTAGAAATATTGTCATCTGTTTTATAGTGATTATGTAGGCTAGATAATGTACTGTTTCTGTTCCTGATTCTTTTATAGTGATGTGTAACTATCATTGAAATGCTGATAGGTAAAACATTTACAGTATATATTTTCATTATTAGTATACTACCCCAGGATTCTTTTATAAGGCTGAAGCCTCTTTAAGGCTGTGCTCCATGTAGGAGTATGAAAACAATGGTCTAGAGTGGAGTAAGAATATCCTTGACTGGCTGTACTCCTTTCCGTCCATTAATAGTGACTCGGCCCAGCAAAAGGATACTTATTGTTTTTGACGGCAGCACTTGCAGGCAGAGTCCAGTAACACCAGTGTTATAAAACCAGAGTACCCTTTTTGTAGGGCTCCCGTAGCTTCAAGGAAGCACTTCACTGAGGAGCAGGGAAATGATGAATTCCTTTGGAATGAGATGGTCCTTGATGAAACTGTACTCCTTTTCATCTGTTTATGATGTTAAGCCTCACTTAAGGTTACTTCTTCCTTGTGATGTAACCACTTGAAGTTGGCATCCCATAACACCAATATTATTGTTATTTTTATGCATCAGAACTCCCTGTATGGGGCTCCTTCATCTTTGAAGCTGCATTTAATGAAGGAGCTGGGATATGACAGAATCCTTGAAGTGAGAAGGTCTTCAGTAAGACTTTCCATTTATTGACATTGATGCTGCCTTGCTGAAGGTGATTTCTCACTTTTGTAGTATAGGTAATTTCTTGCCCCTCTTGCCATAATGGGTTATATGAGCGTGCAGTATATAATTCATTTATTGATGCTCACCTTTCCTGCCTTACCTAGGAAGTATCAGGAACAGCCTTTGAGGAAAGATCTCAACTTTTCTTTACTTTTGTTCAATTTTAGAAAATGAAAATACAGGAGAAGAGGTTTTCTAGGCCTCTTGCCCCTGCTCCTCCTCTTTGATACATATGAGATTTGTTGGTATTATAATTTTCATTCTTTATCCCCCCATCTCCAGGGATAAAATGCTTTGTAATTAATGTAAAGTCCATCATTTTATGGAATGAATTTTAATTTACAGGTACAGTCAAACAGAATCTCTTGAGAATTAACAGGAATATTGTGTTTTAAAGAGTTGTATACAGCTTGATGGACCTAGTTGTGATAAAATAAAGTATTAATTTTCGTATCATATGTTTTTGAAGCCATGAAACTTTTTATCATTTCACTCTTCTGCATGTTCAGGCCCTGAGGATTAAGGGTCTTTTTCACTCCATCCTTCCATCTCCAATTTAATCTCTCCCTTCTCCTTGTCCTCTACCCTTCTGACACATCTGTTCTCTTTGCAAACCTCTCAGAGATTTTCTCCAAAGATTCAAACCATTTTAGGGCACACTCTTCAGCAATCTCAATCATACTCTTATCACCACACCTTTGTCTTACCATGTCAACTCTCCTCATCCTACATATTGTCTTCAAACATTTAATTACTGACACATGTTCTGGCTGTACATTTTTATCAATAGCTCATCCCTTGCATCCATGCATCATCGCTGGGACTACTATGTCTTCAAACATATTCATTTTTGCCTTTCTTGATAGTGATTTCTCTTTCCACACATTCCAAAGTGCTTCCAGAACCTTTGTCCCCTCACCCACCCTATGATTCCTCTCTTCCATTGTTCCATTTGCTATATCCACTCTCAGCTATCTAAAGCTTCACTTCCTCCAAGTTTTCTCCATTCAAATTTACACCCCAACTAACCTGTCTCTGCACTACTAAATCTTGTTTTTTTTCACATTTACTTTAACAGACTCTGACTCAGACACCAGCTTCTGCTGTTTCTCACTTGAGTCTGTCATCAGTGCTATGTCATCAGTAAACAACAACTGACTCAAAGTTCAGGACCCCTTAACGCCAACAAATTGCCCTTCTCTTCAAGATCCTTGCATTTACCTCACTTACCACTCCATCCATAATGAAACTAAACAACCATTGTGACATTACACATCACTGCTGCAGACCCACCTTCACTTGAAACTACTCACCCTCCTCTCTCCCGACTCGCACACTCCAGTTAGAAGCTCCTCAGCTTACAGCCTTCCTCTCACGCCACATACAAACCATTTTAGTCAGCAGTGTCATACGTTTTCTGTAGATCCATAAATGCCTCGGACAATTCGTCTTCCTCTAAGCATTTTTCAGATTCATCAAAACAAGCATTTGATTCAAACATGCTCTACCACCTCAGAAACCACACTGCTCTTCCTCAGTTTGATGCCCTGTGCATGCCATCACCACCTCATTACAACTCTCCAACATGACTTGTGAGGTATACTCAACATACTTATACCTCCCCTGTGACTTGACAAGCACTGCAGTGATGTCACACTGCACCAGCTATCACGAACACTCCCGATACCCAGGTGTGAGCGTGTGCCCTGTTTGTTTCGTACGTTAGAGTTGTGTTTTCATATTAGAATTGCTTTGCCTGTACCTGTCAGTAATGAGTTTAAAAGGGTCAAGAGTAGGAGTTTGCAATACTCCATATACAGAAATACAGTCACAGGTTCTCTAAACATGTTCAAACCTACTGCTTCCAATAGTCTTTTGGACGCTGTCCAAAATTTCCCTTGGAGTACTAGTTTTGCATTCTCTGTCCAAATAGCTTTTTTTTTTGCTAAGATTTTGAATTCGTTAAACTGAAGTTTTAGCTGATGTCTATGATTTGCTATAACTAAAAAAGAATTTCATCTGTAAGTAGTATGATCGCAGAGAGATTATGAAACAGAAAATATAAGAGAGATGGGAAAACGAAAGAAGAGAGAGGATAAACATGCCCAGGTACGAAAACAAAGAAACTGTCGATGTCAGACATGAAAACAATTGCTTCTCTGTGTCAATATGAACGAATCATAAACAAAACAGCACAGACACAGGGAATAAAGACAAACGGGCCAACACGATCACAGTCTTTTGCATATGAATAAACCTAAGCACACGGGGAACCTGAAAACATTGTTTTTGTCCCACGCTTCATTTGGAATTTGGCCCGAACTGTTCTTGACCCTGAAGTAATAATGCCACGCCCGAACGCAACCCGATTATCAATAACGTTTGAGATATTGACCACGATTGCTTTTGTTTGCGTGTGCGTGTGTGTGTGTGTGTGTATTGTACTCCCCAATAACCTGTAAGAGATTATTAGTTATGCAACAAGTCTTATCAGTATAATTACTCTCATTACAATCGTGACGGACTTTGGCTGAGGTCTCTCGTTGCGTCTGGGTGAATGAGTCGTTATGGTTGAAAATCATACCCTCTTGGCCTTCATGAGCTCACCTCCTTCTACTTTGCAGCAATGACGGGGCGATTCAGATATTGATCCGAGAACGTTTTTGTCAAAGCATTCAGGCAAGACGCAGGGCGGCGGAGGCGTCGATCTCGTCAGGACGATTTAGGAAGCTATCAAATATTGTTCTCAG
>JAUUDW010154174.1:16854-32204 GCA_032361385.1 Panulirus guttatus | reverse complement strand
AGCTTTATTCTGATCTCGTCCTTTAAAATGTCCGTCTTTCCCATTTATCTATTCCTCTCCCTCTAATCCTACTGGATGAAGAGACAAATCTCCTTCACCATATCCAATCAGTTCTTAATAATACCTCTAATCCTACTATGCCACAAGACAAATCTGTTTCACTATTCCAATCTGCTCATAACATAGTATCTCCATCTCTTAAAACCTTCATCCTTTGACACTAACATTCTCCCAGATGTTCAATACATTCTTCTATTTTAATCTACCCCCTACCAAAAAAGCTTTTCTTTTTTATTGATTCCCATTCATTTCTCTCTCAAGATCCTCATTTTGTTTTCTTTTTTTCAAGTGAATCATGCTTTTAACTTTCTGTTCAGGACTTTACAATGAATACATTCTCATCCTTTTAACTTTTCTGTTCAGGACTTTACAATGTACACATTCTTCTTTCATGTCATTGCTATTTTCTAGCAGATTCTGCTTCTTTCACTCACAGCATTGCACTCTATACTTGCATGCTGACACTTTCATATTTACTCTTATTCTAAAAGAATGCAGCAATCTATCAAACTAAACATCCATATCCATGCTTCAATGTTCTCCATTTCTAAACAAATACTTTTACAGCAGAAACACTGAAAACTCCACCATCACTAAATCAACATATTTCCTTCTATTTACACTTCTATTTATTCCTTGTGTTAATTTCACCTCCTAAAAATTTATATCTCATCTCATCAAGACTTCCACAACAGATCTTTCATACTTAGATACAAAAACATTTATATCTCATCAAGACTTTCACAACAGATCTTTCATACTTAGATACAAAAACAATGTTTAGTCTCCAACTCTATCCACACTACCAATTATCTACTACCAGCTATATCCTTCATATGTACATCAAAGGAAACACTAGATGACAATCATAAATACCCCTGACTCCACCTTCGACAGAAATCAGTCAGTAACCACTACAGTTGCAAAATATTGTCTACCACTGGCACATAAAAGGTGATTTTGCTTACATTCTGAGGCCCTCAAAACAAATAGCTGTCATTTAATGCTTAATTTTTTATGGATTTCTAGTTAATCACTTCATCATCTATCAGTAACTTTGCCAAATTTTAACAAAATCCAAAACAATGTAAAAAACAATAGCCATTAATGTATTTTCACTTCAGATGACTTTTTTACTAAAAGCAGCATAATCTCAGTTACTGTTTTGCACATTCAGGTATGAGATATCAATGTTACTTTGTACAAACAGTTCATCTGTGTTTAGATACTACTAAAGCATTATTAAAATCATTTGTTCAAGGCATGTATCCTTCATAATCATGAAAATCTCAAATTATTTAAAAATCTTCAATGGCTATTTAGCAAACTGTTGAAAATATCAAAAATAAATGTGAAATGAGAATGGAGATGGACTGAAATGCTTCCACATCTATGTACTTTTGGATTATTAAGCATGTATCCAGAGATGTTAAATAAAGATTCTCCCTTTGACAGAAATTTCACATAAGGAATTGTCATATTCATGAAATATTTTCGTAAGAAAAAGGAAAGAAATTATTGTGAAAGTTCTCAATTCTCAGAGCAATAAACAGCTTGTTTTAAACTGATTATACAACCACATCTTTGACTAAAATCAAATATCCTTACCAATAAAAATTTAAGATTAGTTCACCCCTTTTTGATGTACACATACTTGGTTTTAGTAGGAATATATATCATGTGAATGTGTAGTTATCCTGTTGTACAGTATAGGAAAGATGTTACACTCACACAGAACTCTAATCTCTTAATATTTCTACGTCAACTTTTGAATTTCTGTACACCTGAATGTGTGTATGTTATCTTTGGTGTTTTACAGTGACAGTTTTACACTTGTGTTGCCCAATATGTATATGTACCATGTTTTAACTCCTACTCCTATGTGTGTATATACACACAAACCCCAACCTAAGCAAGGTACACTTTTTTCAACCAGCCCCAAGGGGAGGATGAAGATCCACGTTGGGTGTGGGCTGCCATTATTGCCCAGGATTTAAACCTATGCAGGGTTACTTGGTCAGTAAAACTAACCACTAAACCATGAGGTGTGTGTGTGCGCGTGTGTGTGGTCACTAGCTTTGATAAAAATTTGTGTGTTACATGGAGAGAGTTTTACACTAGTGTTGCTCCATTTCTTAACCTTGTACATCTAACATGTCTTTTACTCCTATGTGTATACATACACCTACACTATCTTGACCTGAAGCTCTTTCATGATTAGTGAGCTATTTATTATTATGTCTTTACAGTTCTGTATTACTAATAATATCTCAACTATGTATTTTCTGCTGAATAGCTGTATAAAATTCATTTTCATTTTTTACACATACACACACACATCCCAGCCTAAACCAAATACTCATTTATCAACCAGCCTTAAGGGGTAGATGAGCACCTGGGTTGAGTGTGGCCTGACTGCCATATCCAGGATTGAACCCATGCTCACTCATGGTCAGTAATGCTAATCACTACACCACGTGTGTGTGTGTCTGTGTGCGCGCACGTGCGGGTGTGAATTCTTTACCATGTACGTTCATATTCATATGTGTGTGGATTGATATGGATGGAGGAGCAAGTGTGGATTGATGTTGCTGGAAAGGTCAATGGTTTTGGGTATGTTAAAAAAATACATCAAATTTACTTTTTTATTCATTCTCTAAACAACAGAGATACTCTCTACTAGCATTCAAATATTCTCTTTTCCTTGGAGTAAACATCCTGGCTTAAAGTTATAATGCTTGCGCATATATGGTTTCGATTAATCTAAACATCACTTTGCATTCATGTATACATTTGTATATTTCTCTCTGGCTTATACTTCTTTTTTCAATATGAAATTACTGGTGTCTCACAATGGATTTTGCTCATATATTCTCTTGGGCTTCTGTTAATGTGACTGATGATGTTTCTTGACATGTTTCTGTAGGTTGCTGCTGTCTGATGATCGGTAGGGACAACTAGGGCAGATGTATGGCTTCTCCCCTGTATGGGTGCGTAGATGAGTCTTGAGGTGATCACTGCGACTGACGCTGCGCCCACAGATGGGACAGATCACTGGTCGCCCACCCAACACCCGCCCACTGTACATCTGGGGGGCCGCCCACTGTAAAGAGACCCAACAATGTCACTACCGCCACACCAGCCACTTAGTTCAGAGGCTACAAGGCAATAACATCAGTTTGCAATGTTCATCGTCAATCTTACAATGTACCACAAAGCTGTGGAGCCATGATTTCATTTAATGATTAAACAACCAAAATACGTGTCACATACAAAACTATAGAAAAAACATTTTTTAACAACCAATAACACAATCTGAAGAAGCACTGTAATCCAATCAGTAATCAGAATCAATTCAAACGACAGAAATCCTCAAGAATGGATAACCATCTCAGTAATGATTATTCATTACCCCTGGACCAATTATAATTCATTTGTAACTAGAATTGGAGTTAAAAGATATATTCAAAACCCACAGTTATAACTACAGAAATGCCTGTTTTGACCAATAGCTTATAAAAGATAATTAACAACCATGAATTACTTTCCCACATATGCAGAGTTGCTAAATCAATATCCAAATATCAAGAATGCCTGATACTAACCAAATGACCACTGCACAAAAACTAGACAATGGATTTTAGTTCAATAAATGACTCAACTTTTATTCTTATATCACTTAGAGTGATTCAATGAAGTGCTCCTTTTTGAAACTTTTTCAAAGCAGGCTTTTATGAAAACATTAGTTCTACAAGAATTTTTTCAAAACAATAAGGCTTAACTTTGTCATATTCACTGTGGGCACAATTTATGTACAGAGCTTCATATTACAGACATCAACCATAACTCTATGATATATAAGTTAGCATGACAGACATTACAATGATATAACTTTGATGAATCTGATACAGATGCTTTGCTTAAGGATTTTATGGTAGCAAGAGGCTGAGACCATACCATATTTCTGTTATAGTTACTATGTTAGAATCTTGGCACGATGTGGAAAATCACTTGGATCTACATTACATTAAATCTGGGCATGACTGTTGGCAGGGCTTAGTGATGGAGGGAGAGAACGTCGAGTATGAGTAGTCTGGTGCCGCTTCATAGAACTGGCATCTTTACAACGAAAGTCACACCGAGAGCAGGAATAAGGCATTTCCCCAGTGTGTGTGCGAACATGACGTCTTAAGTTGGAACTAAGACGAGAAGTGTAAGGGCAATAAGGACATCTGTGAATATTTTGAGATCCAAGATACACATTTTGAAGGTCCACTTGCAACCTCTGAGGACCCATTTGTACATCATGGGAGCCACCATACACAGTTTGATTGCCCAATTGTACATCTTCCAGGCCTGTATGCACTTCTGGGTCACGTCGCCCACTGCCAGATACCCACGAAGAGCTGCGCGCCCACTGCAAAGAGCACAACCTTGCTTTAGAATGAGAATATGCTAAGACCAACTGCAAACGAAGAGCACAAATTTAGTTCAGCAACGGATTCAAATTCAGATTCCTATGTACAAAGAAAATCTAACACTGAGAATGGGTACTGCATCCCATGTCAGTCCAAAAGAATATCCTCCACTAACCAATAACAACAAATCGTTTAAAATTATGGTGCTTTGATTCATACAACCTCAATAAAAGCTTACACGTCTTATGTTTATTGCAAATAACATGGTTTTACTATATCTTACCACAGTCCCCAATTCCAACACTGATAATCTGTTAAGCAGCAGAGTTTTCCTATGGAAGTTCAAGTTGAGAGGTTATACTACTGGAGTCATGGACATCAGTCATTGCAGGAATGTGACGTTTTATGTGCTTTTTCAGTGAGCCACTATCTCCTGTCTGAAATGGACAGTGAGGGCATGTAAATGGCTTTTCACCACTGTGAATTCGAATGTGCTTCTTGAGATTGCTCAAGTCAGAACACTTGTGAGTACAGTGTGGGCATTGGTGGGGTCTTTCCCCAGTGTGTGTGCGAATATGATTCTCAAGATGCTGCCGTCGCTGTGCTACATATCCACACACACGGCAGACAAGACGAGAGCTTGATCCCCCTGTGCTACTACCTAGCTCCCCTCTGACTTGTGCAGCTGTGCAACCACCCGCCTCCCTGCCAGCAAGCGCAGCTATGCCACCACCCGCTTCTCTGTCACCGTGCGCGGCTGTCCACACCCACTGCAAAGAGACACACCCCAAATTACTCTTCACCACAATCTGCGGGGTTGTCATATACTGTCAAGGATGATATTGAGAACCGGCTACTTTCAGGCAGAGTACTGAACATTTTTGAAAATAATACTTTCTTAGTACTGATTGGCTATCATGCATTAACCAATAAAAGTTACAAGCTTGTTTATAGTCAAGTCATACCAATATTTGCAGGTATACAGCTGTGGTTCAAATTCTTTTTGTAACAATACTGGTCAGTAAACATTAACAACTTGCTAATATGTGGGGAAAAAAGAAATAGAAATAAAAACAGAGACACTGCATTTAACTGACCAGTAGAGATACATTAACAAAGATAACTTCATCAAACTGTGCAAAATACTGGTTTTTCATCTCTTTGAAGATCTTATTAATGTAGAACTGTACACAAAATATAAAAATATGACAAAAATGAGGCTAGGGTAACCACATTATGCTGGGCAAGCAATAGACACTTAATGATGTCCCATTTGAAGTCACTTATATTTAATTCTCACAGCTAAATAGTGACAAACATTACTTATCAGAATACTACAAAAATCAAATAATGAGCAAATTTTCTTTTTTATAGATGAATCCTTGTCATTCCATTTCTTCCAAGTTTTTCTCTGTTGTGTCATACAATGCCACAAAATCAAATATCTTACCTTACCCTACATTCATCTTGGAAACTTATCTACCCCTATGGCTCAGTCTTAGACCAAGATGCTTTGTAGTTCCCCTGCTCACTCGGGCTGTTGGAGCCCCTACAGGCCTACGAAACCAAAACATGTGAGCTGGTCTAGCACAATTTGTAGGCACTTGTTCAAGCCATTTATGAATTTCTCCATTGCACCATCTATACAATATTTTTAACCCTTCTGGTGCATAATTAAAACTTGACCATTTCTAATTTGGGAAGAAAAATATTTACCAAGACTGTTTAATCCTAAGTATGCAAAAAAGATTCATACCTTTTTTATTTATATGATCAAGTGCACAAAAAAGATATCAAAACCATTATTTTTTCTTGTGAATTAAGAGCTAAGTACTCATAGTGTAGGAAAGACATATTTACTGGATTGGCCAATCCTAAAGTACAGGTGTTGTGGGGATGGTGATGGGTGGTATGTGCAGCTAGTCCTAAGAGAAGGTCACTCTTGGGCGACTAGGCCTCTCCGCTGATCCAGTGACTCAAGCTTTGTTTACATTTGCCACCTATGACCAATAACAGCACCTATGATGCCTGCAGAATTCAATGTTTGATGGGAAATTATATGTGTAGATTGACAGTAGTAGTACCTTGCTACATTAGATGTCAGTTGACACCTATAGCGCCAGAGTGGTTATGAACAAAGAATTCTCTGCTAACATGAAGTTCTGTTTCTCTGATGGTCATAGATTTGATGATGTATTGATTTTGGTATTGTGCATATGAGGTAATGGTTTCCAGATTAAAACCTTAATTATGAAGTTATATGTAGTCGGAGCTGGTACAGGTAGAATATCAAGACTCTGTTTCTTCAAATTATAAACCCAAAAAATTCATGGTCCAGCACATTCAAGATTACCACCAGTATAGATCACAGGTTACTAGAGGTGGCAGAGTTTTTTTAACATATATACGTGTATACTCAAGTGTAGAGTCTTAGATTGTATTTATTTGTATGTATTACAAACAAGTAACATTTAGACATGAATTAGGTATACAAAACACTGTTGAGGTTATGATATTATCATACCAAAATCTTTGGCCCATATATCTAAATTACAAAAGAATTCAAAGTCCGCTCATTGCTTGGGATCATGAGCAACAGATTTTTTATAATCTTCCTATACTAGTGACATTCCTGTAATGCAGACTTTTTGTTTGCCCTCATATAGCTTATTTCTAAATTGGGAAGAAGATATTTCCACTTGTCCTCATTCACTCTCTGATCACATAAGACTTCAGGCTCAATGTGGCTGACCCATGGGGTGATATGTGTTGGAGATATTTTTAATACTTTACAAGCCTAAATTTACCATATAGGCCTGTTAGGTTCTAAATTGTGGCATTGTATTGATGAGTTGACAGTAGGGAAATGGGACTAGCCTTGGAAACCGACACTAAAATGAAAGACTTGATGCAACAGATGAAAATATACACATGAGTAAGTCCAGACTATTTAGAAATTTTGTGATGTCATGAAGCTTTCTAGCCTTGCCCTTGCAGTATTCAGATTGCATCATTACAATAGTTCCCCATCTCAGCACTCAGCTTCACCTTTTTGCTGCATCATTAATTTTCAGGGGGTTCCTTCAGAAGCATCAATAATCCACTGAAAAATGAAATTATTGATTTTACTTTTTCTCTTACATTTTCAGAACCAAAAGGAGATATATTTTTTAGATCTGGCCCAAAAACTCCCTTGAAATCTATACCAGATAAAGACAAATGATGAATCACCTCAGAAAAGGCAATACTAGGTGAAAAATTGTTCCTTCATAAGTGGTACACTAAAAGTTGATATATGACTATGGGAAATTTTTGGACAGATCAAGTGGACTGATTGATAATGAAAATATTTATCCATTTTTTGTATATTATATACTGCAGCAGTGGAGTTGCATAAATAGTCATCACAACTTGGGGAAGGAGATCCAGTTTTAGAAATAAGAGTTGACATGCTTTTACTTGCTTTTGTGGCATGTTCAGACGTATCTATTAAGTACGAAAAGCAGGGAAACAGGGATAATGAGTCTGTAAAATTGGCAAGGTGATCAAAAAATTTTTGTAATAGGAAATATATGAATGTATTTTCTGTGCTACAGTTTGTAGAAAAAAAGTATGTATTAACTAGGATGATATATTGGGAAGATACGCCTGGTAATAGTAGTTTGTGGGAATATTAGGTAGGAGCCTCTGAAAACACTGCACTAGAGTTGCCATCTGTCAGTGGCCTGCTAAGGGTGAGGCACAAAAGGCTGAGAAGTGGCACTGGAGTTCATGAGCTATGGAGACTCCTTTGCTATGGCTATCCCCTTGAGGGAGTTCTGAGAAGGAACAGGTGTCAGAGATATGGATAGAATAGATATATAACTTGAAGAAATATGTTAAAACTGAGTCTTTAACAAAACTTGTAAGCAATAGATACAATTAAGAACAGAGGATAAAATTTAACTTCAAGTTCTTGACTGACCTTATTTGCACTGTAGTGAGTAATCAAGCTGGGAAGGCAAACCATGAAAATACAGGAGAGGAGTAATGAATTTTTCAAGGTCCATAATGTTTAAATGGCTTGTGTTGGAGTTACTAGACATATAACAAAATTTGTCATGACATTGTAGCCTTGATATAGAAAATTTTAACATAAGAAAAAATGGTACTCAAACAAAATGTGTAATACATCGCTTTTAAGAAATGTTAGAATCCTGTTTTCTTGCAACAAGTAAACCATTATGATTAACTGAATTATATATGTCTCATTTTGTAAATCTGTAATCTCATCTCAAGCAGATTTAATCCATACTTCTCGAGGTGGGGCAGTGGCAGGAGAGGAAACGGGAAAATACAGATTACAATGGACCTCCGTGGTGCAGTGGTTAGCGTCCTTAACAGTGACGCATTCACGGGCCGCCCAGGGTCTCAAGCATGTGAGTTTTCATTACTTTTGCGTATTATCTTGAATTGTAAAACTTTTTACGTCATTACATGATATTCCTTAATCATCCAGTCTTTTACCTAAATAACACCCTTTACAGACTATTGTCATATGTAGCTTGAGAAACTAATTTCCTAGCAACTTAACTTCTCTTGCAGCCAGATCATGTATCTGAATAAATATACCTCACAGTGGCTAGATTTCTTGTCATGTGAGTTAAGAGCTTAGATTTTATTTTGATTTTTAACAATTATGGTCTAAGTTAAGTAATATAAAGCTGCTCTTAGTAATGTTCCATACATTTTTTAATTTTCTTTTGTTTATATTACTAAGTAGTGCATTTGATTCAGTGTATAAATTATCTCTATAAGAATTCCCTAATAACTCTACATGTGCATGATGTCTGACAATTATGCTTGATCAGATATGCTTAACCTCCTATTTTGATTGTTTAGTTGTTGTGAATGAATAACTTAAACATTGCTTTAAGTACAGTAACTGTAGGGAGGGCTATACGGACATTCAATATTCAGGTGTACAACACACAGCAGGATAAGAAGTCTACCCTAAGGAATTTGGTGTCCAAGTGCTTTGTGAGCTTGCTGGGTGAGGGTTGGGGTCCCCAGTTATGTAAAATTAATTCCCACATCCAATACGTGCATGCACAGATATGATCTACCCAATGTATATGGGAGTGCAGTTAATGATAGTAAACAGTAGGATAGGACAGCACATGATAAAGAAACTTCTCAAGTTTTTATTATTACTAAAATGAGCAGAAACTTTTTAATTTTTTCGTATTACTGGAGAGAGCAGAAACTTTGCAATTTTTTCCATATTAGTAGAGTGAGCAGAATTATATTTAAGGGATAGAAAATTAGTTCCTGCTTAAAGGAAAATATGTAAATGTAGTGTCCATGGCTACATCTTGAATTTTGAATGCTACAGCAGCTTTGTCTGTAAAACTGTCTGTTCAGTTCTTTTCAAGTTTTTTTATTGTATTCTATACTATACTGTTTGTAATTTAATTGTAAAATTTTGATTTGATAACTAGACTATCTTTTTGATTCATGGTGAGAAAATTATTTGTATTTTGTACTTATCTAGGTATGTTGATGCCACTCCAGAATGGGCAAAACAAATGGAAGCAGACTTGCCCTCTGGAAAAACAAAAGTGACTTTTGTTGCACGCTCACCTGTCTCAGAGGAGTCTGCGACATGTTCCTTTACAGTAGAGGTTGTAGGTCAGTTAATCTTGTGTTGAATTACTTTTGCTGCTAATCTTTTAACTTCAGACTTCTATGTATAACAGAAGACTCTCATGATGTGTCAAAGTTTTTGTTATGTATTGGATACTTTATTCTATTTCATCAACAGTTGTTTTTTCCTTGTCCTTTGTCATTTAACTTTATGCTTCTTTGAGTAACAGCAAACTTTTATGATGTCTCAAAGTCTTTTAAATGTCTTGCATACATTATACCATTTCATCAACCAATTGTTTTTTCCTTGTCTGATTTATGTCTCACTTGACTTCATTCTAGGTGATGAACAATATTATCATTTTTTTTCCTTCCCACAGATAAGGAGGACCCACGAGTGTTTGGTTGCCCAAAGTCTTTCACTGTCCGCCTACCAGAAGGGGAAGTGAGTAGTAAAGTATCGTGGAAGGAACCAGTCTTTAAAGATAATGTGGAAATCGCTCACCTGTGGAAATCTATGGTTAGTGTGAAGACAATTTGGAAATATCGTTTCTGGAAGTCAAATAGAAAATTTGTGCCTTGTTTAGTGTCCTGTACAAATAATCCAAACCACAAGAAAGTCTGTGCAGTATATTTTCTTTTCCTTCGTAATGTACTTCACTTTTTATAACTGAGTTTGATATTTATTTATGAATGAAGATTTTGGTAGAAGTGAAAACTGAGTTATGAAAAGTATCATGAAAGAATAACTCTAAAAAGAAGTTTACAAGAAAATAACATGATGTCTTAGGCATGTCAAGGTGGCAAGGTCTATGGAAAGGTGCAAACCCAAGGTTTTATGTTAGCAAGACATAGCTTTGTAACATTAGGTTTACTTGTAAAATCTGAGTAATTGAGAAAGGTTTTCTAATAGGATATTTTTACTGTTGGGGTTGTGGATGCAGATAAGAAAGAAAATATTAAGGGTAGATATAACATAGTTAGAGGATTCAGTGGTAAAGCTGAAGAACTGAGATTATATGGAAATGTTCAGAGAAACTTAAAAGATGCTCTCAAAGAGAGGTGCTTTGGACAAGGTGTATATGTAGCCTTATAGTATTGAGAAATTACATAATGAAAAACTATTTAGAACATTTCCCATAAATCAGATTTCTGTGTGAAACATGGGAATCATCTTGGATGTAAATAATAATCCTTTTGCATGTTGGATATATAAAAACTGTCTTCCTGTCCATCCATATAGTATGTGTATTTCATGCAGAATTAAAAGTATTAATCATTAACTGTGTCGGTAGACTTGCATGACCTTGTAGGTGGTCATAATCTGCATAGTGAATTTTTTTTCCTTGACACTGCTTGGCAGAGCTTGGCATTAGAACATTGACCAGCTGTTTCTGTTAGAGTATTGCAAAGAGAAGAGTAACTTAATGACAGACTTGCATTGTGTAGTTGATAGTTTATGATCCTCCAGGGAAATGCAGTGAACCAATATAAACATTCAACAAAAACAGTGAAAGGACAATTAGGATGGCTCAAGAAGCAGAGTTAGGCCTCTTGTAAAAAGGCTTAACCAGGATCTTATTCTTGAAGAACAATGCATCTTTGCCCATGGAACATAATACAGATTTTTTTTTATATTTTCCAAAGATATTTTCACCCATTCTTATTTCACTGCCCACAACTATGTTGGATTGTAGGTAACACGTGTTCCATGGAACACCCTTCTAGTTTATTATATCTCCATTTTTGTTTGAGAAATGCATAGAGAAAGAGAGTGATTTGTTTGTAGCATATATGGTGAAAGTATATTCTAGGGTACACAGAGATGCATTGTGGTAGGCATTATGAATATATGATGCAGCAGGGATTTTACTATATGCAGCAAGAGTTTTTATTGGGAGAGTAAGGCATTTATGTAAGCAGGAAGGGAGAAGGGTGAGTGGTTCCAGGTGAAGGTGTGTCTTTGCCAAAGTTGTGCAGTGTCTCCATGGCTGTTTAACCCAATTACTGTTGATATCCATATATGGGATGCCTCACCTCTGAGAGGTAACTGCAAGTATCACATATGCGGTATCGTAAAATTAAAAACTTATAATCACTTAGTGGCATCTCAGAGAACATTTCCATACATTAGTCCATATTTTTTTCTACTGGAGTGGCCAGTAACCATCACAATATCCAATGCATGGTATGACAGCTTCACTTCATGTAAGTTGAAGAAGAAAACCCAAATTATTATTGTCCATCTATCTATATCTCTGACACCCGTTCCCAACTGGAACTCCCTCAGCAGGGTGGCCACGGCAATAAAGGCTCCATAACTAGTGAAGTGCAGTACTGCTACTTAGCCTTTAGTGCCTCATCCTTAACAGACCACTGGCTGAGGGCAACTCTAGTGCAATGTTTGCTGAGGTTCCTACCTAATGTTCCTAAGGACTACTTCAACCTATTGTTCCTACCTAATATTTCTACCTATTACTTCTACCTAATGTTTGTACCTAATGCTCCTACCTAAATGTTCCTACCTTTTACTTCTATCTATTGCTCCTAACATTTTGCCAAAAGGCAGGGCTAGTGCATAGTGCTCACCACAGGAAAATGTAGAGTTACGGAGAATGAGCTTTGTGAGTTAAGAGTTGTCAAGTGTTGTGTGTGACAAGGAGAGATTATATGTTTGTGGACAGAATGCCAGTAGTCCACATGTAGGTAACGCAGAAAGAAAAGACAGCTACCTGGGTCAAAGGAGTGCAGCTTGACAACCAATGAAGTGCTGGCTCACTGTGCAGGTGTCACTAACCCTCCAGATACCTAAGTAGAAAGTATTGGTAATATACCTCTCTGGTATATTACCAGCTACTACTTACCAAATTATTACAATTATTTATTAGAAAAGTTTGACTTGGACAGTTTGACGAGAGTGATAGTGAATCAAGGAAATGTTGTTTTCATAAAGATATGGAAGATCGAAGATAGGAGGAGGAAGAGCATGATGTTGCCAACAGTGAGGGTTAGGATGATCCCAGTCCCCATGCGAGGAGTGTAGGTGGTGGCAGAAGGAAGCGGCAGCGTGGTGCACTGTTGTGTTGGCCATTTGCCTCATGGGCAAGGATGGATTATGCTTACTTCACTCCTATGCCACAATTTCTTTTTAATAGGGTTTACTGCAGAGATGTATCAGGATCAGGTTTTATGAAGGATCTGCACAGGCAACCTTAATGTATCAAGAAGACTTAAGAAATATACTTATAGAGTAGAGTTATAGACTGTCAGGTGTATCATGACTGTAATGTATATCTTTTTAGTGTATCACAAAAGAAAGAAAAAACTAAAGATAGCTTAATAAGCCACTTAACCCATATTCTCCCATATACTTAGATCTGAATTGTCACTCACTTTTGGTGATATTACTCATTCTTTTGTCCATTCTGTGTCTCTTAGCTTGATATGAAAATTAAAGTATAAATCATTTGTCATGTGCAGGAACCAGGAAGACATCTGACATCTGGGACTTATCCAATACATTATGTTGCCATGGACCCTTACAGAAATAGGGCAAAGTGTTCATTCACCGTAACAGTTCAGTGTAAGTACTGTAAAATACACCATGAATTTTATTCCTATGTGAAGTTAGCTGCTTTATGATTTAACAATATTTTTCAATTGTGATATCAGTTAGTGTAGTGATGTATGAATTTAATTCTTAAGCTCATTTTTTAGTAATTTATCAGTTCATTTTAAAAGTATCACATTTTTCATTGTCAGTTTCTGTCATATTTATAAAGGTATTATAGCAAGTGATAGCTGCAATTAAACATGAATGACAATCTGAATTTTTATAATAAGTAGAACAGATAACCTGCCATAGAATTATGCTTGCATGTGTAGTTTGAACCAAGCCACATATATTGCCCCCATGCCTACAACTCAACTCTGGAATGTTGAGATTACTGCTCGCAGCAAACTTATGCCCAAAGCTCACTGCCACTTCTGCCACCAACTGCCACTCACATGACCACTATGGCATCATCTTATGCATCTACAAACTATCATGAAGTAACCTAGGATGAGAGTAAAACATGCTTTGACATATTATTAATGTTCTTGAAGATCAGTGTTTTTGATTAGGATTCTCATGTAATCATTATCAAAGGAGTGATTACTGATATTCTCATCATGGCATGTATTTATATTTTCTTTTAATGAAATAATTTTTGTAAGTTTAGAAGAGGAATTCTATGTGTCATAAGAACTGAATATGCATTTCAAGAATAGTTTCAGAAGATACCACCTTTAGACTATTTTTTCTTGTTATTTATATTTCTTTTCATACAAATTCAGTATCAGTATCTTTAAGCATTCACGTTTTAGAACAACTCTGCTCATCTTTATACAGCACATATCTAACATACTTAAATGCTATGTATTTGATCTCAGCCTTCTTTCAGTCTCACGTTATGACCAAATTGCTTTTGTCATTGTGCATTTACTCCATCAATAAAGCACTTTTTTTATTAAGAAAAGGTTTACTGTATCATGCCAGTCTATTAATTTTCCAGCAGTGATTCCCATGTGCTCAGAGTCTTTAAATTGGATCATTTAAGACTGTAATGGTAATTTTGTAATTGAAAGTACTCATTAACCCTGATAAGAGATCAAACCATACACATCTCAGCAGTTCTTTTTCCTTAAACCTAACTCCTACATATTATCTCTTGTCAGGTTGTAGAACAATAAAAAAAATTTGAATCTTACCACAGTATGCAGGTAAATGAGACTCCTGTCAAAGTTCATTGCTTGAGAGACAGGCATGGCACAGGAAACAAAGCCAGAACATGAAATGAGCTTTCACTATTGCATGTAACAGTGAGGAGAATAGAGAAGAGTGTTGACTATCCCTTTAAAACTGCCTATGTTGAGTGCAAATTAAGTTTTTACCCTCAAAACCCCAGAGGACTAAAAGATAGAAGGAAAAGGATACAAGTGGAGGTGCTTATAGCTAGAAGGGAGGTAAAATGGGTGATAATGAGGTTGAAGGTAGGAGAGGCACCTGGAGTGGATGGGATTACGCCTGAAATGTCAAAATATGAAGGAGAAAACATGATAGAAAGGATGCATTTGATAAATGATTTAGCATGGAAGCAGAAATTTGTGCCTGAGGATTGGGTGAAAACTATTATTGTTCCTTTATTCAAGGGAAAAGTGATGAGGATGTATGTAGCAATTATAGGGGAGTAGGTCCGTTAAGTA
>JAUUDW010154174.1:0-14445 GCA_032361385.1 Panulirus guttatus | reverse complement strand
GTTGTGCAGAAATATGAAATTAAGACTTTAGATTCATCAGCCCTATTAAAGAGATTATCACCAGCAGCTCCATGTACAATTCAGGACTCCATGCTGCCATGGGATGACATGAAATTCTAGTCATTTGATTGAATACTGTTAAGGCTTTTATCAATTTTTGGCATGGATCAAAATCTTTAATTTTGCTTCTTCCTTCATGAAGAAATCACCCTCCACTGTATCTTTGTGATAATTGTACTCATAATGTTTTTTGTGCCTTACCTTATTTATTTGGCTCTGCTCTATCCATTACTGAGACACTGCCTTGTTTAATATTTAGGCACTGCCTTATTCAATATTTAGGCAGTGCCCTAGTCATTGCTAGGGTAATGCCTTAATTCATTATTTAGGCATTGCCCTATTTATTAGAAAATATGAAGATGAGGGAAGGAGTACAATAACTGACATGTTTGCTGTTGCAACAGATAGGTATACAGTATGGCACTGTCAGTATTGAAGTGTTCTGTAACTTTACCTCTCCCTGCTGTTACTGCTTCCCCATTTGCCCCTTCACTGACGTTCCCATTTTCTCAGTCCTATTAACCTCCTTCCACAACATTTTCTTATTCTCCCTGAAGTTTACTGATTTTCGTTAACCCCAATGCCCTTTTGCCCTCTTTTTCAGCCCCTGCACCTTCCTCTTGACCTGTCACTTTTTCATGTACATCTCCCAGTCACTTGCCCTTCTTCCTCATAAGTACCACCAATATAATATACCTCTCTTTTGTTCTTCACAAGCAGCTATACTTCATCATCCCACCACACACTGTCCTCCCTCATCTGCCTACTTCCCACCTTCTGCATACTGCACATTTCTCTTGCACATGCATGCAGTGCTTCCCTTAATATCTCCCATTCCTCACTCACTCCCTTAGCTTCGTTTACTTTTGCCTTTAGCCATTCTACACTCAATCTTTCCTGGTATTTTTTCATCAAGCCCTTTTTCCAGAGTCACTTATTTTCAGCGTACAATTGTCATCCATATCAATTCTTCTCTTCCAAAAGCCTCTGCAAGTCTTCAACCTCGCCTTCACTAGTTAGTGATTAGATATCCCACCATCTGCCCTTGTCAGCATATTCACATCTAAGAGGCTCTGTTTTGCATGGCTTTCAGTTAGTATGTAATTCAGTAATGCTTGCTGATCATGTTTTTTACTTCATGTATATTTATATAAGTTCCTCTTTTTTAACTGGGTATTCCCATTCACCTAGCCATTTACGACATACAACTCCACAAGCTGTTCACCATTTCTGTTCACTATACTGAATACCCCATACCCCTAGTTATACTCTCAATTGCCACATTACCTACTTATGCATTCAAATCACCCATAATTAATACCAAATCTCTCGCTTCAAAATTGTTGACACACTCAGCTCCTCCCAAAACACTTGCTTCTTTTCATCATTCTTTTCAAGGCTAAGTCCATAAGCGCTAATAACACTGATCAACAAATTTTGACTTATTTTATGTTTTGAAAATGAAATGTGTTTCCCCCTCATGGATTCTGGGACACTGAACTTGAAAATGAGCATGAAAATGCTTGATTGGCAATGGTTCCAAGATAGATTTGCCTTCTTATGTTTTACGTGTTGCACACTATATTGGTGATATGGTACTGTCATTGCCTTACCTTGATTAAACACAATGCCTCTTCACCTGTCACTTGCTTAAAAGTCCTTGAGCATCTCATTACCATCCAGCAATAGTCCTCTATCATCATTGAACTCCATTTGCTGTGGTACTGTTCCCCTATCACTGAAAGGACTTGGCTGAAATGTTTGCCATGCTCATCATTTACTGCACTGCAGTTAGCTGGAAAGAATCGAGGTGGGAGTGGAGGAAATGTATCTTTAAAGGCTTACTGTAGCCCATTTTCTGATTGGATGACAGCAGGTTTACCACAAGTTTCTTATAGTTGTCAGCCTTGATATTTCCTGGAAAAAGTTGTTTGCTATCAGCCAGAAAGCATTGCACGCTGTCTTCTCTTCACTACTGAGGATGCAGTTGAATTGTCCCTCTCTGAAGAGTTCACTTTTCTGTGGACTGACAAAAACTCCCTCCTTGATTTTCACCTCACTAACCCTTGGGAGTATCCCTCTTAGGTTTGTAAATGCTGGCCCATTTTTACCCATAGCTTAGAAAAATTCTTCATTAGGCTCAGTTTGATTTGCATAGGTGGTGGCAAAATCTTGCTGATTCTACTACCAGAGGGTGTTGTACATTCTTTGTTACTGGTTCCAGTGATTGTCTTTACTCAGTTGTCCCATTCATGCTGGAAACAGCAAAATTTCATGTAGCTGTGCTGCAGTTCAAGCAAGATAGCAACAACCTTCAGGTTGCAAAGAGCAGACATTGGTCTTTCATTTAGTTTATACAGTTCAAAGAGCAGACATTGGTCTTTCATTTAGTTTATACAGTTCAAAGAATGCTTAAAGTTGTTATATGATTCCTTCATATGGACTGCATGAGCAACTGGAATTGATGGCAACATGTTGCCATCAAGCGGCAGAACAGTTTTTAGACTCAACTTTGACAAGTCTGTGAATAGTCTATGCTCCTCAGGGTTATGATTAACATTGAGGTCTGCTATTAGACCATGTGCATGGTTGCAGGCAACAAGGTTATCTTCCATATTAAAGAATGGAGTGAAATCTTCTTGGAGGGCACAAAACACAGACATTGTCACATATTCATCAAGGAGATTCCACTGTTGCAATCTTGAACCCAACAGTCCATCCTTACTCTCTGAGAGTTCCAGATCTCTGACAAGGTCACTTAATTCATTGTGTGTAAACCTGTGTGGTTCATCAGACTTCTTATCAGGTGTGAAATCAGGATCTCTTGATATTGATGGCTCACATTTCACAAATTTCATTGTCCTGTTCATCCTCTGTTTCCATGAAAAATGAGTATGGGGGTTCTAGAACAAGAAGTGTTTTGCATCAGCTCTGATGGATGGGAAAAGCCATTTCCACCCAGAACTTCATTTTCAGGGGACAAGTCACCCTTCCTACTAGGAACTGAAAGGCATCACATACCTCTGTCTCTTTATTTTTCTACTGCACTGCAAGTTTTGGCATGAGACCCCACTGATGGTAAGCATGCCTGCTTGGACTCCTGCCTGATCATTGCATGGCATCTTACATCACTTGGTTGATGTGGCACCGAAGGCCATGTACAACCTTCTCTGGTACTTAGCTGAAGAGTTGATTAGACTTGCCCTTTTTAACTCTTGCTTGGATAATGGGGTGAAGGCTGAGATGGCAGTAAACATGAAGCACCTAGTTAAATTGAATAGCTTGAAAAGACTGTAAGGTAAGGGATTCAGATTGACCACAACAATCAAGGCCCTATTTACTAAGTGACCTAAGAGCATCTTTTATGCTCTGGACATTAACGAGAAGGAAAAAGTAATGTTCCTGGTTAGGGCCTTAGGGAAGTGGTTCACTGATTCTTGTGTGCCAGTAGCTAAAGGAGTGTGCATTGGAGACAAAGATTGTTTTACAGTTGTAGACTATTGGATGAAAGGAATGAGGGTGTTGATGAAACTCTGAGTGCAGACATTATACAAAAGTATAAAAAGTTGTACAAAATTAAATAATTGTGCTTCCTTGTTTTGACAGGTGCAACATCAGAATTTGGAAGACAGAGTTGTGAGTCAAGGTGGAACTTCCACCACCAGATCCCAGTCAAGGTTGGTAATGATATTATGAAAGCTCTGTATACATCTTTATTTGTTTTGAATGTAGTTTCATAGTTGTTTTATCCTAACAGATTATATCCTGGCAGCATATGTACATTTCTGAGGTATATGTTAGAAATTACTATAGCAAATCTGAGAAGCTGGAAAGGATCATTAAGTATTTGAATATTCATTAGCCAGTATTTGAAACTGTACTTTGGTAAACCTTAACATAGAAAGTAGTACAGCTGCAGGCTTAAGTAACATTAAACTCCTAAATATATGTACATTGATGTTTTGTTAATTCATCCTTCTTTCCGCATTGCAAAGAAAATGAGATCCACACTGCACTAGCCTCCCCTTGTCACAGAGATTCTGATGAAAAGTGTAACCCCACACCTCTCAGATGCAAGACCTTTTTCTGCAGACCTGTAGGAAGGGCGAGATCGAAGTGGGTGAGAACTAGAGTTGAATCCAGGGCTTATTTTACTTTCTCGAATGATGCATGGTAGCTTGGAGTCACTTGAATCACTCATGGGGTTTTGAAGGGAGCAAAGGGTGTTTGCTGCTGTTGCAATGCTTAGGGTGAAGTCTCCTTGCTGGTTCATGAGGTTCTTGATGGTGGGAGTGGGGATATCTGCGATCACACTCAACTTACCTGGGTCTGCAGTCACACCTTGACTGTGATGCAGTACCCACATAACTCAGCAGACTGACTGGCATACACAAAACTTGCTGTGGGTCATGTTTGTGGCATCATTGAAGGTTATCCCAGACACAGTGAAAGTGGACTGCATTGGTTGCATCCCAGACAAGCATGTCATCCACAACCTTTGCACAGTTGTTGATTTCTTCAAGTGCGATGTCACCCTGTCTGCAAAATTTGTGCCTGGTGGACATGAAAACCATGGGATCACATAGAAAATTATAATGTTCCCACAGCATTACGAAGATGGTGAATGTCTATACCTCCTCTGCTAGCAGAAGCTGCCAGTATCCCAGTATCTCACCCATTGCGGTGAAATATTTGGAGCCAGGGCAACTTCCATGACAGTGTTGTGTCGTGTTGGGACAGAGTGGACAGGTTGCAGAACTTACTAGTTCAACTTGATAAGATCTACGGTGATGTGGACCCCTCCCTTCTGTTTCAGTGTGACCACCATGGTATGACACCATTTCAGTGCCTCGTCACCTAGTGGCTGCTTGGTGTCTGCTTGCCAGGCCAGGGGAATGGCCCAGGGAATGTGAGGTGCAAAGGGCTGTACCTTCTGCTGCAGATGGATCTTCATGGGTGGGCCAGACATGGTCTGCAGGTGTGTTCCACTGTGGAGCTTCTCTGGGTCCTCCAGGACGACCTTGAAATCTTGTAAAAGCTTCTGGCGATCCTCTTCCAATTGTTCGGTGGTGGGGATGTCAGGGTTATCATTGGCTAAGCATTGGTTTTGGAGTGACTTCATCTGCTTAGGTAGTTAACAGGTATGATATTGAAGGCTCTGACATCATGCCAGGATAGCAGGGCATTGTCTGTGTCATGGAATACATTGACGTTGGTGTTGGTTGACACATCTCCTAGGGTGAGAATTGCTTTGAATGACTCCATAGGTGACAGTTTACTGCTGTTTGCCACGGAAACCTCCTCATCCTGCAGATAGGAGAGGTCAGACTCACACAGACTAAGCTGTTGCAGCTGTCAAGATCTGATGGCTGTCATTTTTGCACCAGTGTCAGGCATGCACAGCATAGCCCCTTAACATGTCTCATCAGGTAAAAACACTCCAGCATTGACTTTGAGGATGCAGCTGTTACCTAGGGACCTGTGAACATCACTCAGCTTTAGGAACTGGGCAGCCTTACCTATTGGCTTGTTGTCACAGGGTTACTGCGAAGCCTGTAGTTTCTTGTGACACATTTTTGAAGTGTCCCATGTTGCCACTTTGGGAGCACTTCTTTCCCCAGGCAGGACAGTGCTTCTCTCATCCTTCAGGATGTATTGTGGCACCACAGCCATCACACTGCTGACAGCATTCTGCCAGTTGTTTGGTAGTGCGAGCTGTCAAGCTCTGGTGATGCTTTGACATCTTTTGGACAGTCTTGGACTTGCCTGCCAGGTCTGCCTCAGTGATTTAGGCTGACTCTTCACTGCAGCACAAGGACTGAGTGTTGGACAGTTCAGGTAGAGAGTCAGTTGCCAGGAGTTTCTTCCGAGTTTCTTGATTCCGGATGCTGGACTTCATGTGAGTCATTAGACAGGCATCTATACAATTTTCCTACTACTCTTCATTATCTGCAAGCTCCCTGAGAGTGATGTAAAAGTCGTCAAAGGCATCCCCTTCTTGCTTGAGGCATTCACTGAAGAGCGCTCAACATGATGCCATGTTACATTGTTGCTAGAGGTAGGCCTTGATGAGCTGGAGGATGTCTTCCACACTCAAGCCATTGTCCTGACTAACCCCGATGGCATGGGTCAGAATGGCCCTCACATCGGGTGTGAGACAGGACCTGAGGTATGCTAGTTTTGTGCGTTATGCCTGGATTTTCAACTGTAGCAGTTGTAAGTAGTCCAACCAAGTATTACTCCACAAATTAAATTTGCAGAGATAAACATTATACATGAGCTTGTGAGATGTGGTTGGTGGTGGTGGTGTGGCTGGTGTCAAGATGTGCCATCCATGGTGTGGGGACTCCAATCCCTGGTGGTATCTGTACGCTGCTTGGCAACTGAAATGGTCCTGCACCTATTGCATCATGTCTTGATAATGCAGTGAGTTGTTGTTGCTAAAGGAGTTGTTCTTACAACTTTTGGCATTTGTTGTCAGCCTTAGCTCCCTGCTGAATGGCAAGCTGTTGTTGGACCTCCATCATAGCTGCCAATCTCTCCAGCATTGAAGTACCAGTGGCACCTGCCTCCCCATCTTCTCTGGACTCACCCAATAACTACTCTGCCCTTGCTTGAGTGGATTGCTGGGCATGGCAAGATTGTTTTGGGGAATAATGATTCACTGGCATCAGGAAAACACAGTAACAACATGGAGTCCTTAGGTAGGCAGGGGCAAAGTTCCACTCTAGGGCTGATATAATCACAGCAGTAGGTACCTGGGTAGTTCACAGGAGACCACAGATAGTCACAGATGCTCAGAGTAGTTGGATGGCTAAGGCAGGGTATGGATATGGGCACCACGGGCAGTTATGGCATCTTATGGTGGCCAGTAATATCATGTGTTACTGTTAGTCGTTTTACACCACTCCTTGCTCCTACTCACGGTGCCATGTAGGAATGGTGAAACAAAGGTACTGGTGAAGACGTGACCTTAAGTTTACTCACAAACAAGTTGCTCAAGTTAGGTTAAGTGAGACACAAGGGAGTGTGTTGACTGCCCAAGAACTTATTGCTTCTGCCGACAGAGCACATGATAGTGATTCAAAAAAAGAGGAGACGTGTAACACATATGGGAAGACATGAGACATAATGAGATACATAAGGATACATTGACATAAGCTTCCTCGAGTTACCACTTCCCCGTTTGCCCCTTTTCACCAATGTTACCATTTGTTCTCTTGTTTTTTTCATGTTATTAACCTCCCTTCAAAACATTTTCATATTCTCCATGAAGTTTCTTGATACGTATTACAACTCTCATATGCCCTCTTTTTCAACTCCTGTACCTTTCTTTTGACTTCCTGCCATTTTCTCTTTTACATCTCCCTCTCACTTTCACTTTCACTCCTCTATAAGTAACATCCATTCATCACTCGTTTCTCTTTCCTTAGCAGCTTAAATTCTCACCACTCGCTACCTTTTCTTACTTGCCCACCTCCCACTTTCTGCATACTACACACTTCTCTTGCACATGCCTGCATTGCTTACTTAAATGCCTCCCATTCCTCACCTACATCCCTAACTTCATATACTCTAACCTCTTATCATTCTACTCTCAATCTCTCACTTTATCTTTACGTACAAGCCACTTCTTTAAGCTAATTTACTTTCACCACCTTCTTTTCACCAACATTATTTCCTCTTTTTTGAATGCCTCTACAAATTTTTTTCCCTTTCCTCCTCCAGGAAATAATTAGACATCCCATCAGCTGCCCATTTCAACACATCCACATCCATCAGTCTCATTTGCACCTATCACTTTTTATTTAATCCATTAAAGAATGCTAACCATGTTTCTTACTGCTTGTATACTTATGTATTCCCCTCTTTTTAAGCTAGATATTTCCAGTCATCACTCCTTTTTCAGCTCACAACTTCACTAGCTGTTCACCATTTCCATTCACATGACTGAATATCCTGTTCCTCCTGGTTAGGTATACCCTCAGCTGTCACATAACTTACTTTTGCTTTCAAATATCCCATCACATCAGAACTGCTGACACAGTCACTCATTTTTTCCCAAAACACTTGCTTCTCTCTGTTGCCCTTCTCATGGCATAGTGCATCAGCAGTGGTAATCACCCACATCTAATAGTTCCAACTGCAACCTGTACTGATGTGACAGGACAAGATCATGTGGAGGAGTTGGACTGTATATAGTAAATTCTCTCATAACAACTGAACTCCTGAACTCCTCAAATGATGTAGTAGAAGCATTTGTTGTCAAGATTAAAAACTCAAATCTGGACATTGCATTAATCTGTAGACCACCAGATGCAGACCCTGTATAAGTTACAGAGCGAATAAGAAACATAGAAGCATGTCTTGGCCTCCTTGGAAACCCAGACTCAAATATACTTTTATTAGGGTATGTAAACCTACCACACATTAAATGGAGACAGGCAAGAAATAACGTCATAGCTGAAAATTCTGATGCTGGAAGCAAAGCAGATGAACAGTGGACAAACAGCTGCAAAAATGACTTATTTAGACTCTGTGAAAAGTTCTTCATCAGCCAACAAATAACAAATCAACCAGAGGAAATTACACCTTAGACTTAATCTTTTCAAATAATGTGGACCTAATGTGTAACATTACCATCTCAAACACCATAAACTCTAATCACAACCTAATCAAAGTGAAAATAAGTTTGGATTCTGAACTGCTCAATCAGAACACATTTAACAGTCAAGATGTTTCAGTAATTTCATTTTCAATTATAAACAGATTAATTGGGAAGATGTGGGCAATGAGATGTCTGCAATGCAACGGGAAACCCTGCTAAGTAACAGAACAGAGGAGGAATGCGTAAATGATGTGACCACTTTGGTACTCCAGACATGCAAAAGACATATACAAGTAAGGAGGAAGCACAAAAGGCATAGGCTAGAATGATACTCCAAATATGAAAAGACATATACTAGTGAGAAGAAAGTACAAAAGGCCTAGGGTAGACTGATACTAGTGAGAAGAAAGCACAAAATGCCTAGAGTAGAATGAGATAGGTAAGCACAATATAGGAGGCATAAAAGAGTTGTAGGCTTACCGAAGAAACCACAGCTCACCCAGCAAAGGAAAGAAAACCTATCTTTGGATCATTAGACTTAGACCAAGCATTAAAAGTGTCATGTGAAACATAGGAAAAGAAGTAGAAAAAACATAATGAAATAAGAAATAGCTCATAATAGTTTTTCTCAATTTCAAAATGCAAATCCAGGACTACAAACTCCATTGACCCACTTTAAACAGAAGGTGTTTGTACATATGACTGCCAGAAGATGATTGAGACTATGAAAAGGCAATATGCACCAGTAGTCATTGAGACAAATGCCACATTAAAGATAAATGATCCAGCTGGCTTCTTCATAAACAATAATCCCCCAAGTATACACATAGCAGATATCACTAGATCAATTCAAAATTTTGAGAGAGCCATTGAGAGCATGCCCATACACTCAACTCCAGCCTGGACTCATGGAACTCAGCCTTCTTTAAGAAATGCAAGACAGCATTAACATGTGCACTAAATATCCTCTGGAGAAAAAGTCTAGATTCTGGTATCATTCCTGAGAGTCAGAAACTGACATACATCCAGACTCCACAAAGGTGGAAATAAAGCAGTCCCAAAAATTGTTGACTGATATCATTAACATCACGCATCATTTTGAACCTTCAAAAGAGTCATAAGGGGCAAAGTGACAGAATTTATAAAAGTGAACAATCTACATAACCCAGGCCATCATGGTTTCAGGGTGGGAATATCTTGCCTCTCTCAGTTGCTTGACCATTATGATAGGCATTATGATAGGACTGTTGAAGCTCTAGAGAACAAAGAAAATGCTGAAGTAATTTAAATAGACTGTGCAAAAGTATTTAACAAACGTGACCATGGTGTCAAAGCACACAAAATGCAAAAGATGGGACTAGCTGGAAAGCTAAGGAGGTGGGATTATACAATTTTTTAGGTAAGAGATCACAACACAGATTTGCAAACCATACCAAACCATACCATCTTCATTCCTTCCACAGTACAAACTTTAGTTCCCCAAGGAACTGTAGTTGCTCCCATCCTGTACTTCATTGTTTTACTTGACATTAATGCAGACATTAGCCTCAGTTTCATATTATCCTTTACAGATGATACAAGAATAAGTATGAAAATCATCTTAGTAGAAGATGAGGAAAAGCTACAAAGAGACATAAAAGAAGTCATTAGCTGGGCAACTGATAACAACTTGCTTCTCAGTGGGATAATTTTCAACTTCTCCTGTATGGGAAAATGAAAAAATAAAAAACAATGCAGTGTTGGCCAGACACAGGTGCAATCATGAATTGGTTGAATAATGTGAAAGATGTAGGGTTAACAACGTGTAATGACAACTATCAGTGAACACATCAAAACAATTGTTGCTTCATGCAGAAGAATGGCAGGCTAGATCCTGCAGACTTTCAAGATAAGAGAAGAAACACTAACGTTGACATTTTTCAAGAGCTAATTCTTTCACTAATTAAATGTTTTTGCATCGAACATCACCCTACAGGACAGGCAAAATTGCAGAATTGGAAAATTCTCAGAGATCTTTCACAGTCCATATTAATGAGATAAAGGAACTAAATTACTGGGAATGCCTGAAATCTCTGAGGCTCTACTCCTTGGAGTGCAGATGGGATAAGTATATAGGCCCCCCACACAGACACCAGGGGTAGACAAAAGATTTTATGATCAGAAAACAGAAATTTGTATTGAAAAAGATTCTGTCATAGTATATTTTAATATACTTGTATCTAAATGGGGGAATGCCTTTCCAGCAGCTCCAAGCATGGATTGTACCTAGATTTCCTTGATAGTGCCCTAATGGAATTTGACAAGAACATACTCGTGATGAGTATATATTAGATTTAGTTCTAACTGGAATTGAGGATCACACCAATAATGTTGAAGTTGGAGAAGAGTTTGTTACAAGTGACCACTGAAAAATTACTTTGAAAGTTGCTTTTCGCACTGCATGTAATGTTAGTCACTATGACTGTCATTAGAAAATACTTTATTTTAGCCATGCAAATTGTAATGATCTTCACATTTCTCTTATTAGGCAAACCTAGATTGATATGATCATTGAAAATGACAGGAACATAGCATGAAAAAGCTTCAATGAAACCTTCACAACGGTAGAGGGAATAAGAGTGACCGTGCATAGTAGAAGGTCTTTTTCTAAAATGAAGCCAAGGTGGTGGAACATTGAAACAAAAAGGTGCCTGTTGTCGAAGAAAGAGATTAGTAACCACCATGATTGAATTATCTGTATACCTTCTAACTTTTACTGCACTAATCTGTGAGATTCTGATATCTTCCACTAACACAAGGAGCCTTGAAAGGACCCAATGATCTATTGTTGTTTGAATATCTTTGTATTCCTTTTATTCTTCCTTTTTCTTTGTATCTATACCTGGAAAATCCTAGAAGATGTGGTTGTCAACTTACATTCAGAAACAACATCCTACTGGCATGACAGGCATGGAAGACTTTGTAAAATACTGCCTCTGAAATCCAAAGTTGCAATATGCACAAAGAGAGAGAACACCTACAAACTGCCAGGGCCTAATACTCTTCACTACCTTCCCAGCTATCAAAAGAAACAGGATGGGATGAAAAGTAGAGAAGTTTAAGAGTACACTGGACCAGCCTACAGAGTGTACCAGACCAGCCAGGCTGTTGGGACTATGTTGGCCTGTAGGCTGCAGCTTTCAGCAGCTTGGTCAAACAATGACCCAAGCCAACAGTCTGGGCCTAAGCCAGGCTGTGGGGTTAAAGACTACTGAAGAATTCACCAGGTGTGCATCAGTTAATCCGCTTTCATTTTTCCCCACATTGGTCTTGAGCTTACTTCCTTACACTCTTTTACACTTTCTCACTACTCCTGATTCACCAGAAGTGTTACCCCTTTCTTAATTCTTGCTCTCACCCTCTTGGTTTAACAAGGAACATCAAAAAGTGAGAGAGCTTAGGGATTTACTCTGGGGGAGATAGAAGAAAGACAACACAATCAGCCACATGTGGTTACATCCACATATATTCACACATCCCAACCTGAGCCGTTAAGAAAGATGAGCACCACTTGCTTGGCTCCTTCATCTGTTCTATCGTTTAGAAGTTGAAATACAAGAAGGGGAGGGTTTCCAGCTCCATGCTCCCACCCCTCTGAGTTGCTACCTATGATTTGGGTGCAGTAACATGGAAGTATTGTATTTTGTGGCATGTGAGACACTCTGATGTGTTAGATACACACCTAAATTGATAGAGAGTATTTTGGAAAGACATTTGACTAGATATAAGGGTTTAATGTTTTTTAGTTGACATATATGGAAAATAAAGCGTCACTTGATGTAGATGGAATAAATATCAAACAAAATTAGGTATTGTCCTGGTATTTAAACTATTTACAACTCCTAAAACATGAACCAAGACATTCACACATTTACAACAGAACACGAAAATTATTTATTACCAAACATAGAAATGTACAGGAGCTCCTTGATAGATATGTTATATTTGTTTTTGAAAGTGTTAATCTGATTGAATGAATTAAACGGAGCCATCCTTTCATTAGACTTAATGTTATACATACATTCCAGAGGAATATTTTTGGACATAATTTCGCACAAATGCTGGTCTGTGTATTGCTAAAATACTGTACATTGGAGATTTATCATAACGAATAAACTAATCCTTCATATATGGCCACAGGACTTCATCGACTGTAATATCAAATTAACACATCCAGTTTCAAGTTAACACTTGAAGAGTTGAGGAGAGCGCAGGAGGGCTACCGTGCCATCGTTGTTGATATTGACATATAACCTGGCTGTATGGACAAGTGAATGGTGTGTGAATGCCACAAAAATAGCACTCATAGGTTATTTAAGAAGTTGAACATTGTTTTGTGTGTTTGATACAAGAAGTACCTGTTTATTAGTTTGTTAATTCTGTGACCGATGGATGAGCATGTAGTGCACATCAATATCAATTACCATACTGTTCTGCACAAATTATGAAAATCTTGTGGAATAGATGTATGACAATTTCAGTTTCTGTATTGCAATTTTCATGTGAAAATCTGGCAAAGTGTGCATAGGGCATTTTGGTATTATGAATAAAAAGAGAATTTTTTTTTTTATTTTGAAGGCTTATCTCTGTACTGTACGAGCAGGGAGTTTTTAAGTGATTCATATATAGATATTATATTTGTAATACATCCATTAGTGAGAAAATGGGGTTGTAGGAAGATTAAAGAACATATCTTAATTGGTATTGTGTTAAAACAGGTCCAGGAAAGATAAGGAACATCACCCTATTGCTCTCTTATTGTGGGATTTTGCAGGAATTATTGATTTATCAATTATATTTGAATTTCAGAAATTTAGTAAAACTGAATTTTAATCTGTCCACCTCTCACCTTTCTCATGCCACATGCATCTCTTGCACATGCCATCACTGTTTCCGTAAATACATTCCATTCCTGTTCCACTACCCTCACTACATTTGCTCTCATCTTTTGCCATTCGACACTCAATATCTTCTGGTATTTCTTCACACAGGTCTCCTTTCCAAACTCACTTACTCTCACCTCTCTCTTCTTCCTGACATTATCTCATTTTTTTTTTCTTGAAAACCTCTGCAAATCTTTATATTCGCCTCCACAAGATAGTAATCAGACGTCCCACCAGCTGTCCCTCTCAGCACATTTACATCCAAAATTCTCTCTTTTACACTTGTGTCAATTAATACATAATTTGATAATGCTCTCTGACCATCTCTCCTACTCACATATGTATACTTGTGTTTGCTTCTCTTTTTAAACCAGGTATTCCCAATCTCCAGTCTTTTTTTCAACACACAAATCGACAAGCTCTTCTACATTTCATTTCATGGCATTGAATACCCCATGCACACCAGTTATATCCTCAACTGCAACACTACTCACCTTTGCATTCAAGTCACTCCACTAATACCTGGTCTCTTTCACCATAACTGCTGACTCACTCACTCAGCTGTTCCCAAAACACTTGCCTCTCATGATCTTTCTTCTCATGACCCGGTACAGAAGCACCAATAATCACCCATCTCTTGCCATCCACTTTCAGTTTTACCCACATCAATGTAGAATTTACTTCCTTACACTCTGTCACACACTCCCAGTGCTTCAGGACTGCTGCAACTCCTTCTTTAGCTCGTGTCCTCTCAACAACCCTTGACTTTACTCCTAATTCATTTCTAAAACATTCTTCCCCTTTACTCTCGAGCTTCATTTCAGTCAGAGCCAAAATATGCAGGTTTCTTTCCTC
>JAUUDW010154063.1:0-14946 GCA_032361385.1 Panulirus guttatus | reverse complement strand
GCCCTTCTTTGTAATGAGGTAAAACGAATGCATGAGATCCAGTGCGGCCTCACACAGGCACCAGAGATCTCATAATGTGTGTGTCGAGGAGGCAGTGTGCTTTTGTGGTACAGTGCTGACGTGACGAGAATACCACAAGACCTGAGCACACGCTGCCCAACCGCTCACCACTGTGTGGCCTGAGGAACCTGCTCCACCACAGCTCCTGCTCCCCCCGTGCTTGGCATGAGGAACCTGCTCCACCACAGCTCCTGCTCCCCCCGTGCTTGGCATGAGTAACCTGCTCCACCACAGCTCCTGCTCCACCACAGCTCCTGCTCCCCCCGTGCTTGGCATGAGGAACCTGCTCCACCACAGCTCCTCACCCGTGCCTGGCATGAGGAACCTGATCCACTGTACACCTCATCACTAGGCAGCTTGACAAACCCCTGCTTTTTTGTAATTTCCTTTGGAAAATTTCTTCCTGTATCATCCTGTTTTAAAACTGTATGGCTTGGAAATCATTCTCCACCACAGTTAAATATATAACTTGGAAAACCTGCTTCACTTTGCACCACACAATTCATTTTCATCCATATGTGACGAAAAGAGGAGCTTTCTCACTCAGCGTACAGCTGATCACACGTATATTGTCCCACCTTAGGCAAAGTGCAGCTAAGGAAGCAAGCTCTGCCCTCTCCACACAGCATCTCACCAGTGTGTACCTTGGACGATCTTCACCAAACAGCTTCTCACCAGTGTGTAGCCTGGAGACGCTCTGCTACACCATACAGTTCCTCACCACTGCATACCCTGGTGAACATTCCACATCACCACATACCTGGCTCTATGTGTTTATCTTGTATAGGCTATTTCATCTCACACAACACAACATGGAGAACCAATTTCTTCATATATCTGTCCAAGGGTTTACAGTTTAGACAACCTGACCCACCATGAACCACACAGATGTTCACCATTTCTGATCTGAATAACTTTTTCCACCACAACACCAACGCCACACAGCTGTTCTTTATTATGAGGTACAAAGAACCTCCTGACCAATTTGTGGTGCAAAGAACCTTCTCACCAGTATATGGTACACATAACCTTCGGACCATTATGTTGTACATAGAGTCTTCTTACCACTATGTGGCACAGATCATCTTTTAGCTACTATGTGGTACAGAGAGCCTACTGACCAGTATGTAGTGCAGAATACCTCTTGACCAGTGTGTGTTACACAGAACCAACTAACCACTATGTGGTACTCAAAGACTTCTCACCAATGTGTGGTACAAGGGACCTGCTCCACCCTAAACAAAGCTCCTCCTCACAAGTGTTTGTCCCAGAGAAAACTTCCAACTCAAATCCGCAGGCTGTATAACCTGGGGACCTTTCTCTCCCATCTATCCTCCCGCTGTTTGCTCTTTCTGCTCACAACAACAACGTCGACTCACCACAGCCTGGAGAGCCCGACGCCACCACGTAATTGCCCACCGGCGTGAAATCTGGAGAACCTGCTCTTTCACACGACTTCTTGATAGACCGTGTCTGCAGTGTTCTTTTCTGTCATACACAACACTGCTGTGGGTGTGCGTGTAGCCTTAGCTAGACGCTCTCCACAACACATCCGCCCACACCTGCACGAAGGTGCTCCGCCACGCGTCACATTTCACCTGAAGCCACACACACCTGTCACCAAAGTACTTTCTCAAGAACCGGGTTCCCCACACACATCTGCAGATTAGTGTATGGGATGGGAAATCGTATGCCTCTCCAGCATGGCTTCATAATGGTGAGAAGCCTTGAGAAGCGACTGTACGACACAGTATCGTGCCAAATAGGGAACTTAACACTCCACAGAGGCTTAGCTGATTAAGAGCCTAAAAAAAACACTGTATTTATGAGACACCGCATAGTTGGCCACCATAATGTACTGTGGATAACTACCTCCCTTACCTGCTGAACAACGATTTATCTGTGTCCAACCTGAGGAACTCGCTACACCACACGGTACACAGCCCCCTCCCCCCACCTCCCTGCAGGAGGAAGTGCTCATTCAATTCGACATAACAAGTGCTTCCTATTCTATCATATTCCACACACAGTGGTCCACCGGTGCGTAGTGTGCAGGAGATTCTCCCACATATGCTTCCCAGCCACTCATCAGCTTTGTAATCTATAACACGGCTCTGCCGCACGGCACACAGACTGTGCACCTGTTCACTAGTTTGTGGCAGAAACAACCCCAGGACACAGTGTGCTCAGTAGTGTGCAAGTCTGGTAAACCTTCTTCCCCACACAACACGTAGCCGTTCGTCACTATGTACCTTCGAAAACTTGACTGTTCCTCACGTTATGGAGCTACTCACCAGTGTGTGGTCTTGTGGGACTGACACAGCCACCCACAACGTTGCTTACCCACCTCATGAATTATCCTGTTTCGTCCTTAACAGGATACGTTGATAAGTTTTGATTTCGTATGAAACTGATTTGGACACAATGGCAACGTTTGTTCCCCTGTATTGATGTTTTGATTAATTTCAGCAATATTTCAGCCCCAGAACTGTTCCACGACTATGTTGGATGTGTGATTACTTGAGAATTCATTCAGTGTAAAGGATATACATAAGAAGGGGGTAAGCTGTTTTATCATTCTAATGTTGCCGTCTTTCCCGTCAGTATAGTAATCAACAAGCTCGTTTCTCTCGTCTTCTCTCCGACAGACAGTCAACAAGTGCGCCAACCTTCAGAATGACGCATTTCTCACCTTATTCTCCTTTTCACGGAGGCAAATCACGGGTTCGTTGATGTTCGGGAACCGGCGATCACTTTTGGATTCGCTTATTCCGACGAGGCCGCCCGAAATGGGGATGTCCACGCACCATGAAGTGTTGTGTGGATGATGCCTTAAGTACCCTCTGCAGTGGCGGGTGAGGGAGGCTTGAAGTCTGGTAAAACGCAACCGACCGACCGCTGGACAGATGTGTGTGTGTGTCGGGACCAAGGATCAACACGATAACTGTCACATGCACCTGGGTGTCACACAGGCCTGTAGGATGAGCGGGACAATACGTGGATACAGTGACTATAACGAGTATTGCATCTACCCACCCACAACTCGCCCAGTGCTCGCTGTTACTGAGAATACGTCCCTGCAATTTCATGCATAATGAAGGGCATTCGCCACCATTTAACACCCCCAAAATCACTTAATTCTGAGCATTGGTGTTGCTGTAGATTTTCGTCCCTGTGAAACTCAGGAGAAAGCGTCACAGGACGTGGTTACAGTATTGGTTCCCGGCTCCAGCCGCTGGCTCGGTAACTGATTCTCAAGCATGCGCTTGGTGGGGCCCCTGACGTCAAGGGTTTGCTGTGGACAGAGAGATGCTTGTCGCGCCACCAACAGTAACCTTCACACTTGCATAATGCTGGTCACCTCACCCTTACACTCTGATGTTTGTATCATCCTCTGCTACCTGTGTCTACCTGACGGCCATTCTGGGTCATTTAATGTGACGTTTAAATCATCCTTTACTCCTTTACCACTCTGGGTCATTTAGTATGATGTATTATCCACTACTACTTTAGTCTATCTGCCATCCACCCTGGGTCGCTTCCGAACACTCTGATACCTTAGATGACTTTTATTGGATTAGCATTCACACTCGTATCTACCAAGATTGATGATCACATCTATGTTCTTATTTACATATGCACCAGCCTTGCCAGGCCAAAGTGCAGCAGGGGCGTTAACAGCACCACTTGTACCCAGCGACGCACAACCCCTTATTTCCCTCGTGGACCTCTCCGGAACGCAGCGAATGACGTGGGTGTAGTGATGAGCTGCTGATGAGCATCTCACACACGGCCACGCCCTGGGACAGCCATACATCAGCAGCATTAGACACGGTTTTCCCCAACCTGTTCTGTGCGTGGGGGGCGCACGGTACGACCCGATGGTCTACTAAAAGATGCTGGGGTCTCGTCGCACTCTTGCCGTGTGGCCATACTCGATGCACCAAAACTGGAAAGACGAGGAAACTCCCAGAGCTCAGACATCAGCGCCATGTCCCGAGCAGGTGAGTCTGGGAACCCTGTCTGACGCAGAGGCTAAGATATTCTCAGGAGAATTTCGTCAGGTGGTGAAAGAAGGGCATCAAGACTTGCACATCCGACATGACAATGGGCGATTATATGAAAAATATACCCACACTGAAAGGACACCATTCATCTTGACAGCGTTCCTTTACTGGAGAGCGTTAAGAGCGTTCCTTTTTCTAGAGGACATTTCCATATAGACAAAACGTTTAGCGGGAAAAGGCATCATTCTTGCTCAGAACTGCAGCATCCCTTATGGTGTCTGACGTCCAGACTCAACAGTTGTCAACTGGTGACGGAGATGGTGGTCGCGCCGTCAGCAGAACAATACACAGATTACGGAGGCACAAGCAGGTCGGTCGTCGACCTGATCCTCCAACATGCAAGACACCAGTCTGAACCTTGGGACTTCCAGACGATACATTCAGAATAAGTCCCGTTCGCCAAATCATGAATGATGATAGAGTAAGATGCTTCCATTAGGAATTACCATTATCTACAACTTCGAGACGAAAGATATGTAACCACGAGTAATAGTAACAAAGGCTTAATAACTATCTAGGAGTAAGGCAATGTCACCAATTAGGTTAAGAACTGGGATTGCGATGAGCCTAATTACCGTACATCTTTCCGAATATTCTGTGTTAATTCGTAGATGAATAACTGGATAGCAATTATGGATATAGGCAGAGAGACAGAAGACAGAGTACGACAAATGTGAACTAAGATCAGTCGTCCGACTGATACATATATCTTAAAAGCAAATCAGTCAGTCAAGGTCTTTGTCAATATGGCGTCTCTGAGGTGCATTACATAAGCTAAGTCCGACACTTGGAGAAGACCTGGATGTAACGTTGCTTGTCGGGCGGACGACACCCGATGCGGAGCGTTCCAGCCCCTCGTCGCACACTTGTGGGTCCACAGTTTCCACGATAACGTTTGGGTAATCTCGCATTTGGGTAATCTCGCACTCTGCTGATGTAAGGAGACCCCACCACACATAAGGGGAAATGTGGCCAGAACATCACAGCATAACGTGGGAGGCACCTCACTCCAGATGGTCACACAGTGATCAGGTGAGACGCGTCGATGTCTGGTACGTATAGGATGACTCACTTGACTCGTCAGAGGGTCGTCGGTGCAACACAGTCTGTCGCATGTTTTTTGGGCTTTTTTTCTGCCTTGAAGGTAAAGTCAGTTCCAGAAAGGTGATGCATGGATGTGTAAGCCCGTGGGTCTGAATGGATGGGCGCTCCAGACTGTGGAGAGAGCTGTAGACACGAATATCAACACCTAAGAACACAGAAGGAAATCGAAAAGCAGCAGACTATTTAGCGATTTCGAGGCTGCTTCTTATAGTGGTAGAGATCATAAATTCCAGAGATTAGTGTGGTAAGAGGAGGAAGGCATTCGCGTGATTTAGAGAAGGATACTGCAAAATTTACATGTAGCTCAGAAGGCACAAATGTTAGTCGTGGACTTAAAGCACCGATCAGTTCTATTCTTAACGTATCTATGGTATTGCTTTCAGCTTCTTTCATTACTAAATCATCCCAAATGTTGACAATCCTGTTGAAGAAAAAATACTTCGCTTCATTCGAAGTTAAAACTTTGCTCACTACTGACATCAAACCTGACCATAATATTCAAGATGATGTTTCGCCAAAGAGGAAGAAGCTATTTAAGAGGGAGCAGAGTGAGAGAGGGAAGCCAAAAAGGGGGAGCTTAGAGATGAGACCCAGATGTCACACCCTGTCAAAGGCTTTGAATTTATCAAGGGCAACTGCATACGATTCCCAATATCTTTCGGGGGTGATGGCTAGACATTAGTAAGGAAAGAATATCATCAGTGGATCCCGCTTTATGGAAGCCATGCTGGTGATCATTCCTCATAGCATCCTCAACGCCCTTCTTTAAAACATTATCACATCTCTCAAGGTCCAGCGAGAAGTTATGATAAGAGACAGGGAAAACCATATGACATATTTGCATGAACGTACCTCCAGATAAGACCAAGCGTGCACCACGATCATGAGCAGCGTCCTTGATACTGTGGTGGGTGCGGGAATAGTGTCCTACGGCAGTGGCTGTGAGGCAACAATTTACTCGTGCTGTCATCATTCCTTATGAGGAAACATATGAGTAAAAGTCTTAGATATTTATCACGCAATCAGACTGTGTCTTCGGAAACGACAGAAATCACCTTCGTGACGACTCACTTTGCCACATGTCGTGTCATCATCCGCATTTTCATCTTGAAAGAACACATCCAGCCATTTCTTCCGTCACTTACGTTACAGAGGAGTTGAAGGGGATTTCTCAGACCGTTACGTAACCTCTTAGAGCGACCCGCCAGCCTGTGAGTACAATATCATAAACAAGATGTATAAATGTAAGATCTTCGCTGGTGATCTGGTTCGCCAAAGTCCAGTTCCACAAGTCTCCTGACCGTAGCGCACAGACTAGGGCCAGCGAAACGCAGGGGAACACTGCATTGACTGTGGCCAACACAGGGAGGTGCTATACACACTGTGACCAACACAGGCAGGAGCCTAACACGGTGAATTTCCACTTGGTCATCACATCTTCATTTTCCTCGTTCTATTCATTCGGTCTTTTAAGTCTTTGTTTTAACTTCTTTTCGTTTCCTTTTTATACCAGTTTCCTCTCTTCTTATTCTTCCCCGTCTTGTTCTTTTTCATTTTAGTTTTCCTCTTTTTCTTCTTGTTCATCTCTTCTTTTTTCTTCTTAGTCTTATTTTTGTTCTTTTTCATCTCCTCCTCCTCCTCTTCATCATAGTCTTCCTGGCCGCCTGTCTCCGTTCCTCCTTCCTTCTACAGTGTCTTTAGTCCTTCGTTCTGCTCTTCTTTTAAGGACTCCTTCTTCCCCATCCATCATTCTTGTACCATGTTCTCTCCTCTTCCTCTCATCTTCCAATCCTGTTGTTTTATTTATCTCCTTCACCTCTTTTTCATTTTTTTCCGACTTTCTCTTCCTCCTGTTTACAGTCTCTCCCTCACGCCCGTCTTCCTCACCGTGTGTCGTCCGTCTGTCACCAGCTGGCCTGGCCTGGCCACCTGCTACCGCACTGAACTCTACGTACTTCCCAACCCTTGTTTACACTCCTTACGCCAGGACGCGTCGCTCGACCCCAAGCACGACACACAATCAACGCGCAGTTACCCTTTAGCAGCGATATATTTCTAATTACCTATTCGTACTGTACAGGAAGGGAATTATACACTCATTTGTGCTCCCCAGTCTCTTGAACTTCCTATATCACCGTGCAGTTATTTCAAACTTCCGTATGCTGTCATCATTTACAGTTTCTTAACTCCACAACTCCAGCAAATTATTTAGTTTTAAGCAAATTTCTTCCTTAAATTTCACTTAATGGCCTCTGGTTTTCCCGTCAGTCCCCGTGTATGGCAGATGCCCTCCACTTACCACATGTATTGCTCCCCTGTTATCAGTCCCTCCAGCTCGTACAGTACCCAGTCCCTAATCCCCGCTATACAAATTGAGTTCACTGATTAGTCCCAGCAGTGCAAAGGTTTATAGGTCAGTCTACACTGTAGGGGGTCCCTTCATGAGTCATTGTCATGTGTAAGAGGTTTATTCATTCATTCTTTTCTGATTATTCTATCTTCATTATACCTTGCTTGCCTTTATAACACCATGAATAATGAATAGACTGGTAGTCCAACTGTAATATGAATATGTTTAATGATCTAATTGAATTATTTTAGTTATGTTTATATTATAACTGGATTTCCAAAATACCCTATAGTGTTTCTTAAGGCCCTCGAGCAAGCACCACAGATTTGCTAAATATTATTAAAGGTCACAGCTCAGGAGATGGAATCTGCGGGTGGGTTGCGGACTGGCTGTCTGGAAGGAGACACATAGGTATTAAATGGGGAAGCAGCTGACCGGCTTCACATGTCTGGTGGAGTACCACAAGGCCCAGTCCTGGGGCCTGATACCTTTCATCTCCTACACCACCGACCTAGAGCCACGACTTACCAGAAGGATCTCAAATTTTTTACCTACGACACGAAATTAGGAAACGCAGCCAAGTGAAAGGACGACCGCGTGAAGATCCTGAGGCATTAAGACAAACTGGTCAAGTGGACAGAGATTTGGCAGATAGATGTCAACGTAGACAAGTGAAACGTTATGCATGTTGGTGCCAAGAATATAGTAATTCATGAATGCAAAATAGGAAAGGGTCTTGGCGTAATTATCAGTAACGACCTTTAATACGATAAACACTGACTAACTATATACAATAAAGCGAACAGGATTCGATGATCCTCCTCCTTTATGAGACCTCACTCTGAACAAACTGTTTAGTTCTGGTCTTCAAACCTGGTCTAGTATGAAGTGAAACTCGACCGAATTCATGGAAGGGCAACCAAGCTAATTCCTTCTCTCAGAAGTAAGCCTTATGAGAAGAGACTTAAGACCTAAATGTAATCATCTTTAGATAAACGCAGACTCGGAGGAGATATAATGAAAGTGTTCAGAATAGTGAAAATGATGAAGATAAAAGGAAAATGTGGAGTGTCGGAGTATTGGAATAACTTACTTCCCGATGCAGTAAATCTCAAGGCAAGGCAATCACTCCACAGATATCTGTTATCTGTACAATATCCAGTTTGTCACTAATCATGTCTTTCTCAGACTCTCTCCGGTAAGCTGCTGTCGGCAAACAGAGTAGGGACATTTTCCCAGACCGTACTTTCCTATAAAATTTCCATGGCAGTATCTTCACCGCGCTTCCCATGTTCTCTCTCTCTCTCTCTCTCTCTCTCTCTCTCTCTCTCTCTCTCTCTCTCTCTCTCTCTCTCGGTCTTTTTATTCTTCGTACCGGTAGTTGAGCCGGAGGGAGAGGTGTGTAGGGAGGTAAAGGGATAGTATTGCAGAATTACATTATTGTGCACGTTGTACCTCCATGACTTTCTATCTCCAAGGGAATCCAAGTATTACCAATGGATTACTTTTAGGATTACGATCTTCTGTTATTTGAATTTCACTCTTTCTTAAGAAGTATGAGTTAGCCTGCCTTCCGCCTCATCCTAGTTGTTCCTTTATCGTTTTTATTTAATGATTGTTTTGGTTCGTACTACCTCTCTGGAGGACTATAGATTATCGAGACTCTTATGCAACCTTTAATTGTCACTACTTTTCTCATTACTGTTTGAAAGAATCACCGTCCACGATTTTGCTTAGACTTTAAGTTATCTCTTTCTAAGAGAGTCATACCCTCTCCTCTTTGGTCTTCTTTTGCGTTTCTTGCCATCCTGTATCCCTTAGCATAGAATTAAATCACCTCTCTTTGGTACGTTTACCTCAACAACAACAGCTGTATCTGGGTTGGATTCCCGTTTTCAGTCTTCAAAATCGAGCTTTACTTCGTTTAAAAGTAATCCTTCAGTATCCACAGACATCCTTGAGAGGACCCAATGGTCTATAGCTGTTCGAATTTCATTGTGTTCCAATGTATATTTCCTGTTCTCTACCTTCAGCCTTGCTTTACCACTAAGTATACCATACCTCTCACTGTCATGTCCTCAGTAATTTTTTCTTCATATACTTTTCCTCGATCTGCCTCTGAACCGTCTCATCTGACAAAAGCCTCACTAAATTCTTGACAGTGGGCAGGCGCCTTTTCCCACCTCACTACCACCGCCTCGCTTCCAGTTCTCCAAGTTGAACGCAATCTAGCCTTGCTCATATCTTCCTATTATCTTAGTTTCTTCATAATATCCTAACTTGCATCTTTCAGTCTTGTTGTCTCTAAGAATTATCTTACCTTCATGTCTTTCTTTACCACCCTTTTTTGTTCTTTTGGTGAGATTTTATTCTCTGTCAAGTCAAAATAGTCATCAAGGATCAGCACTTTTCTGCCTCCTGCTTCACTGTATTGTTTTTGTTGAAGTTTGGCTCAATTGCGTCGCTGGTTCAGCTGTGGTCTGGACTCGTCCACCTCCATGTCTTTGCTTCTCTCCTTAAGATCTACACTTCCCCCCACACTCAGATATCCAGTGTGAAGGCTGCATTGTTTTGTTACTTAACCACCCATCACGAAAGGGGGTGACATGATCCACCCGTGAAGGGAAGACGTGATCCACCTGTGAAGTGGATGACGACCCAACGGTGTTGGGGTAACGTAGTCTAGACCTGACCCCTTCCGTGGCCAGGTTGGGTCACCTCGCTGAAGCGCTCCGCGCAGACATCCTCACACGTCTGCCACACCTAAAACTCCGCGTGTCCCCGCATGTCGTGACATCATTATTGAACCCAAATTCGTCATTATACCCACCAGGGCATAGAATACCCAGACTGAATTCAAGCCGGCATTATACTCACGAAGGCTCAGCATACGCAGACTGAAGTATAACCGTCAGTATACCCACGAAATCATAACCCACTCAGGCTGAAGTCACGCCTTCAGTATACCCACGAAATCACAGCAGACAAAGCCTGGGCAGTGGCTCCACCTGTAGGTGCTGGCTATCAGTATACCCGTCAGGAAGAGGGTCCAATGTATGCTGGAGGTGCAGACATTATGGTCATGCGTTAATTAAGGTCCTGTGTTGCATGACATGATCCACGGTCCGCTCTGAGGCACCAGGAGTCACCGCCTCCCTCCCTCCCTGTCCTGTGAGGCACCAGGAGCACCATCTCCCTTCTTCCATGGTCCTTTGAGGCACCAGGGGCACAATCTACCTCCTTCCCTTGGTTATGGGAAATATTACTTACCTTGTGACTCGGCCTGCTACAGGAAGCTTGGAACTAGGCTGCCAAAAACCAGTCTATTCGTATAGGTCAATTTTCTCGCAGCATTTTAGTCGTTCATAAACTCTTCATATCCGTCGCCTTAAACCCTGCGTCATCGTCTTGCAGCTGAGGGACGCTCGATCCTTCTTCACCTGTATATACAGATTTAAAAACAAATCATATGATTGTCATCAGTTCGTCTACCATGTTCGGTTACAAGTGGTCCAACTGGATCTTTTACGTTCTCGCCTTTTGTCTACATATTCGAAAAATTCCAGGGGGTTATCGTAACAGTCATTGCAATTCTTATTTCAGCTTCAAGTTTTCCTTTGTCTTGTAACCTCTTTACAAATCCTTTTATGTTTTCTGTGTTTTTTATCGATTTTTATTGCTTTCCATTAACTTAATTTCTTATGCTTATATGTATTTTCTTTTGTAAATACATTACTTATATTTTCATTGACATTTTGCCCGGTTTTGAGTTTACAGTGGCTTTTTTTCATCATTCACAGTACGTTTTCACTTACAGTATGAAATTCATTTGTTTCTTTAGGAACAATCTACGTCTTCTCTTTAGTATTAACATGAAGGTTTTTTATCTACTTATTTCGAAATTTGTCTTATTTTCTCAGAGTTTGATGGTCTTTGGCCTGGTATTTGCCTACAGTGTAATGAATTATGGTCGCTGTTTAGCCGGAGCCTCGCCTGCATCACAAGCTGTGGTGTAGGCAAGAGCCCGGTCGAAGGTAATTTAGCCTCTGGTCCGTTTATTAATTAACTGGTCAAGAAAAGTGTCTTCAGTCAAGTTAATTCGCCTGTTTCCCCTCTTGATCACTTGTTGATGTATCCCAGTTTACATTTGGATTGTGAAAGTCATCTACAGTGATAACGTCCTTCTTGTTTACAATAGATTTTATTTTGTCGTCGTCTTCCTTTCACTTCACAGGTCCGTCCATGGCGCCAGAACGCCGTTAATTCCTAACTTCTGTCGCCAGTACCAATGTAGAGAGAATCATAAATATTAACGTTTATATTAGCAGCACCCAGGTTGTTTACGACACGAATCAGGACGCCACCTCCTGCCTTACGTTTACTATCTTCTGTAAACAGTGTGTACCCAAGTCAAGTCAGTTCTGCGAGTGAACGATTATTCCCCGTGCTTTACCTAGTTTCTGCGATAGCAAATGATATCAGCTCGTTTCGTTTTGAAATGCTATTCCAAGTATTTGTGTCCGTGAAGCTGATTTTGATTAGCGATTTATGAGAGCCTTGAGAATCGATTGCCAGTGGGTATGAGAAGCCCCCCGCAACCCGCCTTTGCTCCATGACCTTGATTTGACCTATCCTGTTGTTCTCTACTTGCTTCGTTCTCCGCTTCTAACTGGAAAGTGACCTCAGGCCGCCCCATTCTGCTTTCTCCCTACCTGCCTCGTTCCCAACCAGCGCAAACGGATTTTTCCCACCATATTCCCTCACTGCCTTGTTCCTCGTACTTTACCTGTGATGTCATCTCTAGTACTTGGGAAGTGACTACCAACTGCCCTAGTCTGCCATGCTCCCAACCTTCCTCGTTTCTACTTGCACTAGGTCAGTGTCGTCTTTCTACTCTATCCTTCCTCATGCCATATCTTCCTGTCCTTGTGTTGGTTCTTCCATAGTCTGGGTATCCAGATAGTTTACTTCCATCGCAAAAAAAAAAGAGATTAACAACTGAATGTATAGAGTCGGACTTTGCCGATTCCATTCAAGTTGAGGCCATCCCTGTCAAAGAGGCTTCTGTCACAGTTAAAATGGTCCATTATGTCGATGCAGAAAATAAAAATAGTTTTCCTCGTCCCTACAGAGAACCCCAACTCTGCTGATTATCCCAGCATTCTACTGAGGTTGATAGAATGTACATAACGTGTATGTGGGCAGCAGTCCCGATATAACTCACTCCGCTGGCTGCCTTTACCTTGCAAAAAGGGAGCCTTAGACTTCGTTATAATTTCCTGTGATCTGCCGTTGGCTACATAGTTTTCGCTTGGACAACGAACATCATATCCTTAGGAGAGTTTGAGACAATGTCATCAAACTTCCTTAGAAAATTCAATGTCTCGGACCCAGAATGGATCAAGTCATAGTGCAAGGTACAGATGAGGAGGGAAATACTGCAAGTTTCAGACAAGGAAGCTCACGTCAAATTCAAGGGTCCGAGGTGCCCCATAGTCTATGAGTGGTCCACTGGACAATGCATTCTCCAAAGCCCTCGTTATGTCTGCCTCTGTTTAAGCAGTTATATGAGAGCTAAATCTCAGAACTGCTGCTTCATTGACACTAGATTGTGAGCTGTTTAAAAAATAATTCAATGATTGTACATTAGTGTGAGACTATACACCATCGGCAATATGTCGTTGCTTTGCAGAAAGGAAGTGACGATGGTGGTCCAACTATGACCACATCTCTTGCTAGGTCGCAGTCCAGTCTTCCCTGTTGCTTTGACAATTGCTGTAGATTCATCTCGAGAGGTGGGTCTTAATTCATCACCTTCACCCAGCGAACCACAGGCAGTTTGAATCATTAAGGCAAAAACTAGTGGATAGTAAGACACCGTACTTTCAAGTGACCCAAGCAACCACACCAACCAGTCTACCTTGACGCTGGTTCACAGCAGCTCACCAACCTCGCCATAACTAATGCACCTGCTGGAACGGGACAAGGACACAGCCTCTGTCAGACGTGGAGTACTACCACGACCTTCAACCGTAGCTCGTAGGGCGAGCCTCCCTGAGGTCGTGTCATAGAAGAGAAAGTTGTTCTCATAGCCACGGGTGCTCCCTACCTCGAGTGGGACGCCTCAGCGACCTAACGACAAACCGAGACTTGAAGGACCGTGTCGCCAGTACGGTGCAGGGAGGTTGATGCAACGGTACCACGTGCCACCCGCATCCCCCAGTGTATCTGGATGTACCTCGCATTGTACCTTCTGCACAAGAGACAATTCCAAATGGTTCTACAGGAATATCACGGTAGGGTAACCTCATGAGCAACTTCAACTGCTCAACTGAAACTGATGACTGAATGGAACAAATGACCATGTTTAGGTCAGGTGAGAATCGGGTCGCAGTCTGAGAGATCTGTGAGGTCTCACAGTCGTGGCCCCACCTGGCGAACCCCTGCAGTGTCTACTATCGGACTGGGAGCCGGGGGCACCGGGCAGGGAGAACACCATTCGAAGATGATTGTCGGGCCTATGTCAGTTCGAGGCCATAGACGAACGACAAAATGAACCCTTCGGTCAGCCCGAACTCGGTGCGTTTCTTGATGCCTCTGTAGTTCCTGGAGTGTTCCTTACACGCAGGAACAGATGGTTTAGAAATTCCTCATCGGAAGGTGTCTGGACATATCACAAGGGAGACAGCAGACGAAGCCAGAGCCTCTAACACAGCTGCTGTGGATCCCACGATCCTGTTTTATCATTACCTTATTGGCGCTAAATCCTTAACCTGAAGGACTTTACTTGGTGTAGTTTAAACCAAAAAGGAACAACAACTAGAATCTGTATTCGCATATACCGGATGAAGTTCATTGTTGAGTAACTTGAGAAAATACATCAATCGTCTGTCACTGTCCCTGATCCTCACAACTTTACCCTGAGGTTCTCTCTGGTCCTGCCTGGAAATTACTGGTGTTACCATCACACAACAACGCCAGGGGGTATGGCCCCAAGCCTGCGCTGAAACGCTGTTTGCCAACAACCACGCCCGATACGACGTGCTCTACTGATATTAACGGTATCAACGGATGAACAGGGGTCCCTGTTCTTCAATTTGTATAGATGGTATCAACAGAACAGAGTTCTGCTGGCTTCTGATGGTTTTTTTTTATGTTGAAGGCTACAATCACGGACAAAAGTCCACATCAAGGACGGGCCATAATTGAAATATAGAGAGAGTTGAGAAAGGGGGAAAACAGACAGGGAAAGTATTTACAAATTTTTGAGAAAGTGGAAAACATGTCCGTTGAAATGAGCCAGGTCATAGTTATTGGGAAAGACATGAGAAGGTAGAGAGTTCCAAAGCTTCGACGTGTAGGGAA
>JAUUDW010153953.1:1172-14947 GCA_032361385.1 Panulirus guttatus | reverse complement strand
ACACCACCCGGTTAGCGCTGCTGACCGTGATTCACGCACGGACCCACCCAGGTTCGAATCCTGGGCGCTGTAGTCGGCCCATAACCAACCTAGGTGTTCATCCTGCCCTTGGGGGTTAATGATAGATAGGCATTTGGTTCAGCCTTGGGTGTGTGAGTGTGTGGGTGTGTGTATACACATAAAAGACTCGGTACATTCACACAAGGTCAAGAGACGGGGCAACATGAGCGTAAAACTGTCTTCCTTTCACATAAACAAGGTAATGGCGCACTTTCGCGTCCACCCAAATTCTAGAACGTCCATACACAACCACAGAGTGTACCACGCCTACACGCTCTACCAACTAATTCTACCACGTCCATACCCAACATCTACCACTACCTCTACGCCCACGCACCACCACGCCTACACGCTCTACCAACTAATTCTACCACGTCCATACCCAACATCTACCACTACCTTTACGCCCACGCACCACCACGCGCCCACGCCCACACAGTACCATCCAACCCGCGCCCTCCTCCTCCCCACGACTACTGCCACAGTTCCCGCGGCCCCACGCCAGACCACTAACCTCTGTTAAAGACCCCCGTCATTTCCAGTGGATCTTACCCTCCACGCCCCGCCCCGTGCCCCCTGGGTGGCCACTCACTCCCGCCAGGGGCCGCGACGGAGCGATACCGGGGCGGGAGGCAGCAAAAAGCGCGGCGGGTGTCCATCTGGCAACCAAAACCGGTCTTGGGGCCGACTGACTGGCGCCGCTCTCATCTCCCGCGTCGTCCTGCCATACACCTGCCCACACGCACGGGGCAGGGGAAGGGGGCTTCATCTGCCCACACGCACGGGGCACGAGAGGGGAGGCTTCACCTGCCCACACGCACGGGGCAGGGGAAGGGAGTTTCATCTGCTCATATGTACGGGACAGGGAAAACACCTGGTCAGACACGCACGGGGCAGCAGGGACACACCTGGCCCACACGCACGGGCCAGGAAGAGACACTTGGCTACACGCATTGGCGTGGGGGAGGGAGGGACATGCTCACGCGCACGGGGGCGAGGGGCGGCGAGGGACACCTGCTCAAACACACGGGGGCAGGAAGGAGGTGTGTGTGTGTGTGTGTGTGTGTGGGGGGGGGGGGGGGGTCCCCGGGCCACAGGCACGGGCGCACCATACCTTGTTTACCTGCCGACACCAGAGGTATCGAGTGTGTCACTGGGAGTCCACCACACCATGTGGTCACTACTGGCCTCTCGCTCTCGGACGGACGAGGCCGTTTCAAAAGCCCGCCCATACATACACCGGTAAGGCGGGAAATTCATCTGCCCATACATATATATACACTGGCAATACGAGGTAGCTAACACAACAAGGAATTAACATCAGAGTAGAGGGCCCTAACATTTTCACTCGCACGGTCTTCATATTACCGGAAAATTACTGTAAGGTCTTGGAGAAAAACAAACCTCAGGAAATATCAGATCCTGGCAAGTCTTGCTTCTACTGGCTAGCTGGCAGGTGACTGACCTCAGCCAGGGGTGTCCCAGTGAAGAGGTGAGCCTCCGGATCCTTAAAAGAGACGTGGGGCAACAAGGACGCAGCGTCTCGCTACCGCCACGCACGACACTCAATGTTCCCCGACGCTACCCCTTCTTTTCTCCCCTCCTCCCCCATTAGAATCACTCGCCTCCCAAACACTGTCCAGTACAGACTGTCAGTCCTTCCACACGCTAAGAGGGAGGTGGGCAACAAGACTTCCTCCTTCCAAGAGTTGGGGAGGGAGGGAGCGCGCCCCGTCTCTCTCTTTGCCTTTGGCAAGAGGACCCAGCCGTGGACAGTTGCCCGGCTGGAGGAGGCGGGCACTTTACATCCTATACTTAGTCTTACGGTACTGCCGCTCTCTTGGCACGTCTGACGTGCCTCTCTCTCCCTCCCTTTGTTCACACCACGACCCCCTCCCACAGCCCTTCTATCCTTCCCGCCCTTACACACACACACCTTCCTTCTATTCCTCTGCCTCTACGCCTTTTTACCTTCTCTCATTCCTCCCTCCCTCCCCTCCTTCGTCATCATCTCCTTTCCATCCATCATTCCACCCTCTAACCTCTCCCTCGACCTTCCCACTCCCTCATTATGGGAAGGTCTTCGGGACATAACTGTATCAAGGCTCGGGTGAGCCTCTCGAGCCCCCTGGTTACGTTACTGGTTATGAGAACATCCATACACACACACACACACACACACACCAGAGTACACATGGCCTCAGGTGGCGGTGTATACACGACCGTCTATATATAGATACACAAGTGTATACAAGACCGTATATATATAGCAGATACATAAAATGCTAACCGGTAATAACAGCCTCCCAGTCTCTGAATATAACTATATCTCCCTCTGTTCATCTGTCCCCCACTTCCCAACCCAACTTCTCCGACTTACCTACACACACTCCCTCACATTCTCTGTCCCTCCCCCCCTACTCCCCTCCTCACAAGTTGTAAACAACACAGATATGGAAATCAGCGTTGGCACTGCCGGCTAAATATGGATCCATCACAGCCTCTCTGATGAGAGAGAGAGAGTTATGGCCACCAATCCTAAAGATGTCGCTCTCGCATGCAAATGACCTGACCTTTCATATACCCAAGTCAATTGCGTAGGCTCCTGTGTACCTTGCAAAAGCTCGACCCCGGGACCAAGGTGCAACACTGCTCCTCTAAATCAACCCGGCTGTTTGCTGCCGCAGCCCGCAGGCACACGCACCCACTGCGGCTTGTCTGATGAAGGACACTCTTGATGTTTCTCCAATCATCTTTCTGTATCTACCAGCTGTCTCGGTCTGCAGTGTTTCGACTGTTTACAAGTGAAGCGCCGAACAAGTTTCGGGCCCCATATGTCGTACTGTTTACAATATTTCAGTTTCGGGTCCCGTATGTCATAATAGCGTTTACAATACTTGTTCTTGAATATTCTCTCGCGTTTTTGATCATGGCAGTCACTCGAGTACAGAATGATTTTTCAACCTCAGTTGGGAGCCATGTCTCTTGGGATTTCTTCCACGTGCAGACCAAAATACATTTCTCCCGCCTGTGGTCCAGAAACTACAGAGGTCTGAGCGATGCCGGTCCTACCCGGTGGGGGTACTCAATTCTCTACGCCACCGGAGCGAGGTGTCAGCTATCCATCTCGGCACGTTTTTCCAGATCTGTAATTTTGCCCCGTGTAAAAAGGTGACGCACGCAACAGAATACCAGCGTCGAGGATGTACGTGAGCGCTTGCGAAATGTCGTCACCGTGTTTGTCGTCTCTCTCGCTATGAAGGTCAGCGGCAGAATAATCCTACCTGCCGATCACCGTCGGCTGCTGAGGTATGTTTACAGAACGTAATTAGTCTCGGATTTTCGACGTCCGGTGACCGTACGTTTCCTGTATTCGACATCAGAATCTCACTCTTAATCTTCCCTTTTTGGCGAACCAGCTGCGACTCTGCCACTGACGAAAAGGTGGGGTTTCATCATCGGCGGTCCACTGGAAAACTCGACGGAATGTCAGTCTGAAGTCCCTCGGTTCTTCTGGAAATACGGTTTTCCTTACTTCTTCTGGCGCCACCTGCAGGCGATGACTGTACAGATCTGTGGTTTGCGTCTGCACCTGTGTCAGCTGTGGAGACAAAATGCCAGACGAGTCTGTAGAGTGACTGGCGGTTTAGACGGGGCTACAGGCGATAATAGTTCCCTAAGCCGTATAAAAGTAACTGTAAAGTTTACATAATTATATATATATATATATATATATATATATATATATAAACAGTATTGTCCTCCAAGTACCGGTACAGAGGAAGGTTCGAAAACGGAACGAGACGGTACAGCGAGTGGAACACTGGGGCAGCAGTACGAATCCATGATCAAGCGAGTCGAAACAACACCCTCGGGCTTGAGAACTGAAAGGAATCATTCAAAGTCCGTCGTAAAAAAATGGGATACACTAACCTCCTCCTCCTCCTTCCATTGCTGTTCGCCAAAGGCATTAAACAGCCTTTTCTGAACACTCTAACTCCTTGGAGCTCGAAAAAGTCAACCTAGCTGCCAGCCAGCCGACCATCCCTTGTTGTGCATCCTGACGGCGAGACACCAGGGCAGACGGAGAGGGAGGGACGGGCGCCCTGGCCGCAGCGTTGCGTGCCAACGTGCCATCAGACTGGGGGGGAGGACTTTCGAGCTATGATCTACAGTCCTGCCCCTGGGAGTCGCCCGTGGCAGTCCTGGAGGGGGGTCACACAGCTCATCACTTTCTTGAGTTCTCAGACACTCTGTGCCCGAGAGTGAAATTTCTCCCACTTAAGCCCAACGGGCTGCTGCGGCTGCGGCCACCACTACCACCAAACACACCTGCAGCGACGCCTCCGGTGTTTTCGACGTTTCCCACGCGGCTCCTCGTCCCTACGCCGTTTCGTCAGTCACTCGTGGCGACTCGCAATACAGCTGGGCTGCCCGAGGCCCAAGTCTTCCAGTGTGATAACCAACCACTCGCCTGTTACAGCTACAAGGCTTGGCCGCCCGCCGCCGCCCTTGAACTGTCTACATTCCGTCCTTTAATTAGCATCCAGGAGCATAATAAGAGACGCGAATTATCATACGCGCCAGAGCGTTTACGAGGACGTCTGAAAACAACTTGACGTCAACTTCTCAATCACTCTGCGACACGGCTGACCGGCAAACGTATGATCACAAAGACAACAATCACCTCTACAGGTCACAGAGATGGTGCTGTCAGTATTGGTGGGGGTGAAGGTGCAGCAGCAGTATTGGTGGGGTGACGGTACTGCAGCAGCAGTAGTGGTGGTGGCGGGGGTGAAGGTGGTGTGTGTGTGTGTGTGTGTGTGGTGGCCGGCCACCCTGAAGTACAGGTAAAAGCGATTTATAGTGTGGGAGCGGCAGTCCCGCAAGCCGGACGCCTCCCGCCATGTTTTTCTCAAGGTTTCTGTGAAACCGAAAGCGCTAAGAGCGCTGCAGGAGCCGCGCTAATGTCGCTGCTGCTGGAGCCGCTAACCGAAGCTGTTGTGCGGTAATTAACACTAAGTTCAATAATGTGAAGGAGCTATATTTCTGTAATTAACACTCGGTTCACTGATGAGTGGAAACAAATCAACACCAAAAAAATTCCCAAAAACAAGTTAGCATCAAGTGCTACGATCAGCGTTTTCTGCACATAGAAAATGTAAGTACCATACGTTATGTCGTGTGATGCCTCTCTCGCAATATGAGCGCAGTTAAGAAACCTCTTTTTTACTCATGTGTTCCACGTTCGAACGGCGCACGGCTGAAAATGATTCACACCGAACCAACTAACAGTTACGGGGAGAGAGAGAGAGAGAGAGAGAGAGAGAGAGAGAGAGAGAGAGAGAGAGAGAGAGAGAGAGAGAGAGAGAGAGAGAGACCACCAGCATACACAACAACACACAGATTTCACCGGCCAACTCAAAGTCCCCCAGCCAGGGTCGAGTTAGGCACGGCCTGCGGTTTTACTTAATCATAATCTTTTATTATTTTTTTAAGGGGAGTCGTGTCTTGAGGGAGACGAAGACGTAAGGGAGAGAGAAAGATATATATAGAGAGAAACAGGAGGAGGTTCAAGTGTACGGGTGGGGGTCAGACACGGCCTTGGTAGGCGTAGGAGGGGGTCATGTTTTGCCGTGAGCGGGAGGGCGGGCGGGCGGGCAGGTGCACCCGGCCTCGCAGGAGAAGGCGGCCAAGGTAGTGGTACCTAGAGAGGGCCGGGCGGGCTATCAATGGGAAGAGATGGGGGGCCGAAAGTCTATAGGGCAGGTGGTAACGTTCTCAGGGGCGGGGAAATTAGGGAGTCCATCCCATGTGTCCACAGAGGACTGAGGACGTGAATGGCGACAGTCGGAAAGTAAGTTTTGCTGACGAGTTATCGAAAAGAAAAAAAATAACATTGCCATCGAAGTCATCACACTATGGGAGAAAAGCCTCCACCTGTTCTCCCAGCCCGGGACATCCCTCCCCCAACGGCATCAACAGGATGCTGAACACACCCTCTTGCTCAACCCGACGCGCACGCCCCCGCCAGGTCAAGGTAGGGAACACAGAGGGTGGTGGGGGGACCTTACTGCCAGGGAGGGTAGGGCGAGGCAAGGCGAGGCGAGGCGGCTGGACGCAAAGGGAGCACAGCTTAAAGGAAAGAACGGACTCCTGAGGGGAAAATGTGTATAAAGTATAAAGTGGAAGGAGGAACGGCTATCAAGAGCTAGCTAGGGTGGAAGAAGAGCTGCTGTGTCAGAGGCAGGCGAGTGGGAACGAATGCGAAGGGCGGGGAAGGGTGGGGTGGTCGGGTGTGAGATGGAGAGGCCTGACCCAGGGTTCAGCAGCCCCCACATCTGCTGGTCCTGCTGTTACTACTCCTGCTGCCTCACGTCCCACCGGGGTAACAACACCTATTATAGCCTTCGAGGTGTCTCCAACCCACGCAGGTATGGCTGGGTCCAAGGAGCCGAGTTTGGTCTCGTTGGTCGACTGAGACGCTGGAGGTCGCGTGGCCCCGCAGGCCCACATAACCACCACAAGGCCTGGATGGTCTGACACAGTTTGTATATGATCGTCCAGGGCCGTGCGAACCATAGTTTCTTATGGTTGCAGATAATGTGGTGAAGTCATGGCCGAGGGTTCCTCAAGGCGCTTTGCCATTACGTGCTTCTCGCGTTTCGATCTCTCAGGTTATATTTTACACAGAGTTTCCCACGACTGTGTGTCAGGCCAGTGGGGAGTTCATTCCTGAATGTGCTCTGCTCCCTCCAAGCTATCCTTGGCATCTACGCGTCGCATTCCCACTCTGATAACCGCAGCTGGGGACCTATGAATAAGTTAAGCCGCGGGGAGGCTATAAAAAAAGTTAATGAGACGCGTAGCTACCTTCGTCAGTAGTCACTGTTCATGCCCAACGTGACATCAGGACAAATGAATACGATACACGTGAAGGAATCTGGCTCCACACGGGTAACACCACGGCCCTGGCCCTCTTGGTCACCGGACATATAACACCATGGCCTATTCTGTTCACAATACATCTCGTTTATGATAACACAAGCTTACTTTCCCCCCAAAAAAAACAAAGTGAAGTACGAGTTAATCAAACGCAAAAATAACCATCCTGCAAAACAGCGAGAAAAAATTTAGAAACTAGACAAAAAATACACGAAAAAATGACTACTCAAAAAAGCGTATCAAGAAATATGAAATAAACGGTACGATGAAACCGTCGACTTCAGATGCTGGACAGCTGACCATAATGTTAATCAACACAACGACCTAATACAGCCCTGGCTGCTGCTGGGGGTAGAAGACCCACCCCCTAAAGACCTACCGGGTATCCAGCCCATTAACACCCTCGTTGGAGAACACCACACTCGAACTTTCTAGCCAGGACCCCTCGTCTCGACCTCCGACCCCGGGCGGCGCATTTAAACAAGTCATTCCTCCGACCCGTACCGGTGACCCCACCCCAGCGCAGCGGGAATATTATAACGCACCTGCTGCGTAATACCATGGATGGTGCGTTTTTCCTCCCTCACACGTAATAAATTCCGTGCACCCCCAAGGCCAACTCGGAGACTTCAACTACGCAAATGACATCCACCATTGACCTACTGGAGTTATCTTGACCTCTGACCCAACGAGTGGATCCTTGTTCCGAGATGACCTTCCTTCCTCACCAAGCAACCCGTTGGGCTCGTTTTCATTAATATCTTTACGTCGGAACACACAAGCAATGAGATCCTGACGATACAGAGGTTCAACTATAACAACAACAACGTGGAGTGACGTTAGGGAAAGGTGGATGTCTAGTGACACTGTTGTTACCGAGTGTCACACGTACCACACCCGCCACGTTGGGTCGAGCGTCGTGACGAGTCGTTTAAAAGAGTAAGAACACGACCCAGAGACCTGGCCGTCGTGAGACAAGGGCCCGTGCCACCCCGGCCAGTCACTCAACAAAAACTAATTCCTCGTAATGTTTTCCGAGCTTTCGTTTCTTGTTTCTCAAATAAAATTATTTCTCGTTGCAGTATCGTCAATTTAATCTCCTTTTAGACGCTATTCTTCAGGCTACACTCGTAATGGGTCTCGTTATCTGAAAATACTGAATACGTCTGCGACTAATGTAAACACTGGTGAAGGATGTGATCAAACGGGGGAAACTTACTTACTGTCTTGCGCAAGTCTCTGGTGACAGCAAACCCCCACGGCAACTCACATGACTCGCCACTCGACTATATAATCTGAGCAGGAGGATCTTAGTAAGTAAACACAAACATTACAGTATGTGTGTGTGTCGCTAAAGGTGAAATAATGAAATATGTAAATATACCTCGACAAAGTCAAGCACGTGTCGACAACCCTTCGTGTATGTTAATGAGGAATGTAACCTGTTCCTTCACATATGGTGAACGACCTTGGGTTCCTTCACATCTGTCACACAACCGAGTTCCTTCACATCAGCCAGATGGTTCTGATCTGGTGGTGGTGCTGGTGGTCATCTGGAGGCTGATACCATACGTCTCTGCCTAAAGGCTTGGTAGGAAGTCTTCCACATCTGAAAACGATGAGTTACCGAGCACCTCATAACATTATTTTGATTCTATGTTTCGAAAGAATCAGAATTTCATTAAATTACACAAGGTTGTGTCTCCGTATTTTCTCGCACTGTATTCCTTGTCTCTGGGGCTGCCACCTGTGGCTCCTCCACCTGGTGCAGGCTTTGGGGGAGGGTCTTCTTAACCCCACAGATAGGGCTGGGACCAAAGTTCCTGGGCTGGGACGTTATCATGGCGCCATTCTCCTTTTAAGTAGTCGTCTCCTCTTGACTGGCAATGACTGGGGGTGCGGGTGCGAGGGGCGCCACCCTACTGATCCCTGACACTCCTGGGGAAGACCACGCATCTGCTGAGGGGTGAGGTCGGAGACCCACCACATGGGACAGACCAGGCGAGGCGAGGCGAGGCGAGGCGAGGCGCAGCTGGCGGCTTCAGGTCAGGTGGTACGGGCAGGGTGCCAACCCCCGGGTCACCCGGGCACAGAATCTTACCTACATCCAACCCCCAGTCGAGACTCCTGCGGTCAGACGGACCCGAGTCCCTGGGAGAATCTCGAGCCACAGATCTCCAGGCTGGATGTTGGCTTCGCTCGCGGGTGTTGTTAAACTTTTACCAGGCATTAGCCTGGCACGACTCCTCCTAGCCTGCAGACGGCCCGACCCACCCTGACCACGTCTGACTTGTAGTTTGGCTCGCACGACGAGCACAATGAGGCCACCCATACCTTAACAATTATAACGAGGGACTCGCGTAGTCATAATGGAAGTGGAGGAAAGAACGAAAACCTTCAATACACATCCTCACCTAACACTCAACTTCATCGCAAGTTTACTGGCTTTTCTCGTAGCCATGTACATACAACATCTGTCAACAGCTTCCTTACGCTGTCTTTATGGCATGGATGCGCTGCAAGACGACCAGTTCTATGTTTTGTCGTATCCTCCACACAGTGTTGAGGTACCAACTCCTTACACCGTACAAGACGAAAAATCTAATATTTTCTAACTTGTTGAAAAGACACAATACACTTTGACGTTCAGCAAGAGTGCAAATCTTATCAGTATCTCACAAAACTCTCATGAACTGCGTGAATAACAGCGTAACACGACAGTTTAACGCTCAAAAAACCTGTCTAGTTTCAATACCCCAAACGGGACTCTACATTCCAGTGGGAGTGAAATCTTTATCACTGAAAAAATAAAAGGTTTGGCTACTCCCCTGCCCGATCCATCGGGAGTTAAAACGTCTCGTAAAGGGTTCCTGGTCCTGGCCCGTCATCCTCTCAACGCCCGGCGGCCACGGCAGGTGGAGGAGGGCGGGGCAAGGGAGAAACGCGACACGTCAGCAAGGGAGGACAAAGCTAAAGACCTCGACGCGACCCGTCACTCTCCTTGCCGCTCCTGTTGACCTTCACTGCCTACAGCTGTGAGCGAGGGACTCTGTCCGAGATCTCTCCACCTGCTGATGTTGCTGGTCTCCGGCGGGATATGAACAGCGTTGTTTTAAAAGCTCCCATCACTGGAAGGCGTGTACTTGGACGCCACAGGAATGCGAGACCAGTCTCAAACAAATACCTACGAAGCAAATACTCTAACCACCAGCTCTCAACCGATCTAGTGGGAATGTTCTTGCAGAGGAAGGAGGTTCTGCTGATGGTGCTGCTGCAGGCTACTTCTCCTGGGCTTCTGCTTCTAAGAAGTAAGTGCTGCTCCTGCCCTTCTGGTCCTGCTGCCGTACCCCTAGCGGCCCCTGTTATCCTTCTCTCGAAATCAGCCTTCATTAATTATCATTATCCTTATACTCTTCCCTTTACCATTAGCAACAGCAGCAGGTTTGTTGTTGACAGTGGTGGAGACTGATGGAAGCAGTGGTACAAAGTAGCAGGACACCCACTATTAGCAGTGGTAGTGATATCATCAAACACATCACCACTGTGGTCCAGGCACAGCTAAACTAATGTAACCCAACACAAGAGTTTTCGTCACCATTGGCCGTTCTCCTTCTCTTACGGTATCACGTGAAGCAATACGACCACCCACCGTAACTCCCACGTAAATTCTAGGCAAGCCACAATTTCTCTGGACATAATTACGAAGCTCTGATTTCGTCCACTGAACTGTGCGACAAGTCTGTGGCGAGCGGGTCATATCGTTTACCCCACTACTGGGAGCAGCAGCACTGTGGGTGAATGACGGGATGTTGTTTGCACACAAAGTTTATTGAAAGTTTCTTTGATACGTGAAAAACTACACATTATACATAACTCTCTTGTTCACAATGACTTGAAGATAGTTCCCCTACTGGCACAACAAGGCGTCGAAAGCTGCAGTAAGTACAATAACAAGTATAAAAATTTAGGACACAATTGCTTAACAGCCTTAACACACTGTCAGTTGCTACTGGAAATAGTACTATGGGACGTATTAACGGAGAATCATACAAAAGGCATCAGACAGACAATCCAGTATGTGGTGGTTACACAAGCCGCAGCATCCACCAGCCTTGCTGGTTAGAGGCAACACGAGAGTTCGGTCTCAGGGCGACCTACGAAGGAAGACTTTTGAAACCAACGAATTTAGGGTCTAGACCAAGATGATGGGGGCTTGAAAACCTCAAGAGTCAGGGGGATCACCACAATCACTGCTACTGTTCTTACTCTCATCACTTCTGCTCCAAATAATAATAATAATAATAATAATAATAATAATAATAACAACTAATAATTTAGACAATATGTTAATTCGTGTTTCTATACTCCGGAGTTAGAAAACACATTTTCAAAAGGGATTGAAATTTCCCTCAACAAAATGTAATTGAGAAAAAGTTAAAATAGTCTTACAGAAAACTACTTAGGGTCAGAGAAAACCGTGATTACGTGAAAACTGCTAGAGCAGAAAACGGAAATAATCTACTTCTGTGTGTGGGAGTACTGCTACCTCCTTACTTTCCACTAATGTACAGATTCTCACAGCAAAGCTACAAAATTTCCACATCTCTTTACAGAAGTACTAAGACATCGTCTACGATTGTTACAACAACTGCTTACAATATCATAGGCAGTCCACAATTAACGATCGGTGCGGCTAAGGTAACCACGCTGTGGTAATGTCTTTTGCCAGAGCGGCGAGCGGTCCGGGAGTGTGGTCGCTGGCGATACTCGAGCCAGTCAGTGACTGTTTGGTCCAGTGAAAGCTGACGCACACACTGGTGACAGGCACAAGACAAAGGAAGGCAACTGAGACATGAAGACAAAGAGGGGCACCAGAGACAGCCGGAAGCATTCGAGAAACTAAGAAAAATGGAGGACACAACAGGACAGAACATCAAAATGGGTACAATCTAAGTGCAATGGCGACAGACTGGAGAGAGAAAGCATCTGTTGAGACACAGCTAATGACAAAATTTCGTGATAATGTGAACGGAACAGCGGGAGACAGTGGACTGTTATGAGACAGCAGCCAAGAGGCAACACACTGGAACACACAACGGAGGAACCGTGCCAGAACCCACTTAACACAAGAAGGCTTACTACCAGGAACTCATGTTCCTCTGTAAGACATGCATGGTGCCCCATATTAAGTACGGGCACCAGATCATCTGGTATCCATGGTTCTGCGTAGAATACACAAGTAGCATAAGGGGTAACAGATGGCATGTTATGTTTAGGGGAGTAATGATTAGGTCTGAAATTGTTCAAGCTTAATTCATTTCATAATGGCTCCTTCCAATGAGGGTGACTGTCCGAGACGAACCGGTTTCATTAAAGATTTCAGTTTAAATGTAGCACTTAAGAATGTCACTCTACGTTCCTCTCTCACAGTTCTCTATAAATGCTCTCTAGCGTTATCCAAATTAAAAAACGCCCGAGGTTCGTTTTATCTAGAACGAAACCCCTCACACGAATGACTCCCGACGAGAGAGTTATGCCAACGTCACCGGGTTTTCACAAACCTAGCCTTAACCGGCCCAACTCAGGAACATCAGGTTAACCCATCACTCTCAGGCTTCATGATTTGGATCGTTATCATGACCGACCATCCCTGGCAGCAGGAACACCAGTGGTATGCACGTACGTCATCGCCAATCTCGGAGGCGCCAATACCCGCGTCCCAGAGAGTCAACGGATCCCACATACCACAGGCGATGATGATGACCTTCCTACACCGACCGGACGGTCTAAGGCACAAACTCAAACAAGCGAAGATCGAAAAACAATAATAAAAAAAAAAATGAAATAAACCCTCCAAACATATGACATTTCTTGAAAATCTGTTAACACGGATAAGTAAGTAAATATGAGCGCTTGCAAGAAATCTCAGAATCTTCCCCAAGTTCATACAAACGGAGGGAGCGGCCTCGACCGTTACAAGGACAAACGTGGATGCTCCCGCGCCCATAGCAATTATGACCGACGGTCGCCTGCATATGACTGTTGCTTTAGCGCCTTTCTCATCCACTAAATGAGAATCACTACGTACGTTACTTCGGGCTGACTTTCGTTCCATGCATAGCCTATAACATATCTTGACAAATTGGCAACATGTATGTAAAGACGTATGAGTATGAGTATGTCTGTCTTTGCCTGGTCGCCGTAAAGCCTCGCCACCATCAGTGCCTCCGATTAAAAACGTCTAAACGGAATCCGCAAAGAATTTGTTATATCAACCAATGTCCACTGACCAATCGAAGCTGATTCCATGAAAAGAAATGGTTAATTTTACTTTTGCTGCTGTAACACAAAACACCAAAGTAAACTCTCGAAACGATTTGGGTCGGAGAGAAAAACTGAAGCGTTTTTGCGATTTTAACGGTAATGTTGAAGGGTGGGTCTTGTCACAAGTACACCTTCCAGTACCTGCAGTTCCGTATATAGCCCTTCAATCACAAGGTTATTTGTTCGCAGATCTATCATACTGAAAAGCAATTACGACCTGAGACGTATACTTCTGAGCAGTTACCAAGGGGGAAGAGAACACTTTACCATCATGGAGAACCGAAAACACCGTCAGTGGTAGAGTCTTAGCCGAAGTGGTATTTAGACAACGAACGTGGTTGTTACAAAAGCTCTGGATGACTCTGCAGATGGGTCGCCCTCATATGAACAAGTCTCATAAAAAGAGGCAGCAATAGAAACTCTACTTCCTTTTGAATGAACTCGGA
>JAUUDW010153733.1:0-14951 GCA_032361385.1 Panulirus guttatus | reverse complement strand
TAATTCAATCTATCCAGTGCACATCCCACACCGTCCCGCATGTTCAGGCCCCGGTAACTATAGGGCTTCTTTCACTTCATACTTCCATCTCATTACTGGTCTCCCCCTCTCCTCTGTTCTCTCCAGTTCTGACTTACATATCTTCTGAGTCAGTCTCTCTTCACCCATCCTCTTCATCTGTCCAAACCATTTCAGTACAGCCTCCACTGCTCTCTCAGTCGTGATCAGCACACTGCGATACCTCTCTCTTCCACTACCATTCCACAGATCAACCCTCCTCACACCACATACTGTGCTCAAGTAATTCCATTTCCAACACATCCACCCATTTCCCTTCATTTGTATTTAGGGTTCATGAATCGCACCCATACACCACCAACGGGACTACTACAACATCAAACATGGCCATCTTTGCCTTCCAGACAGTGGCCTCTCTTGCTATACACTCTCCTCAGTGCAACCAGGAACTTTGCTCCCTCAATCATCCCGGGATCACATCATCTCCAACAGCTCCATCCGCTGCCATCTTTACCCCCAGGACTCTACGACATTCCACTTCTTCCAGGTTCTCTCACACTCAAAACAACTTTTTTATCTCATCTACTAAACTTCATAACTTAATTCACATACATCATCAGCTTCCTTCTTTCACACTCTCCTAAACTCAGACACCAGCTTCTTAAGTTTCACACCCGTGTCTGACATCAGAGCCATCTCATCAACAAGACTGACTCAGCTCCTATGCCCCCTTCCCTATACACAGAATACTGCAGACCCTCAACTACCCATCCATAAACAGATTAAACATCCATGGTGTACCACCCATCCTTGACGCAGACAAATCTTCACGTGAAACCACCCACGTTCCTCCCTTCTTACTTTCAAACACGCCTTGCTCTCTCGATAAAAACTCCTCACTGCTCCTAGTTATTTCCCTCCTACACCATATATTTGTCGCATCTTCCACAAAGCATCTCTATCAACCCTTTCATGTGATTCCTCAAAAAAAAAAAAACATAAATCCTTCTCTTATATATTTCTCGCATAGATCCTTAAGGAAACACCAGGTCCAAATATCCTCTACCACTCCTACAGCTATATTGCTCCTCTACAATCTGATACTCTGTGCATGTTATCACCTCCATCACTCCAACACCACTTACCATATACTCTAATTCGTACATTCATTTTTATCCCCCGTTGCCTTACTCTAAAGGCAATAAACAAGCTTTCTCCAAATCCTCAAACATCTCACTGTAATTCGTACATACAATGAAAATCACGCCTAACCAATCAAAAACACTCACCCCTTTTCTTGAAGAGCTCAACCCTAGTCCCATCCACTTTCCCACGCTTCATCTCATACATGGCTTTCACCACCTCTTTTTTTCACCAAACCATCCGCCAAGCTCTCGTTCCATATACCTCCACATCCCAAACATTCCACATCTGATATCATCTCATCTAACACTTAACAGTCCTTCAAAACACTCATTCCATCTCCGCTTTATGTCTTCTCTGACTACCAGCTCAGCCAAAGTAGCAGAAGCAAAAATAGAGACAGCAGCAGTAACATCAAGGAGCCACGTCACCTACAGTAGCCGGGAACAACAGATCAAGCAGGAACAGCAGCACAAGCAGAGGCAACAATAGCGGCAGCTCCAGGAGTTACAGCAGCAAGAGCAACGGACCTTTGCAACCGAAGCAGGGACACCAGAAGCGGTACTACCCTCATCAGCAGCACGGTCAACAGACCCAGCCGTATCATCATCATCAGGAACGATACTCACACTAAAACAAAGGAGGCAACAGAACTACAAGCGACAATAGAAGAAGCACCAACGAACTAGGAACTACGTGAGCAGCAGCAGCAGGACTAAGAGGCCTTGCAGCAAACCGCAGCAGAAGCAGAGGCTGCAGCTGGAACTAAATCACCAACAGAAGCAGCAGCAAGATGAATAGGCCTAGCAGCAAACTTCAGCAGAAGCAGAGGCTGTAGAAGGAACTACATCACTAGTAGCAGCTGCTACAGGATCAACAGTGGAAAAAAAAACTAAAATAGAAATCTGAAAGCAAGAATGCTAGGAATTTATCTTCTCCAGTTTCGACAACGTCTTCAAGAGAAACTGTGAGTATACATTCCTGCTCTTGCTTTCAGTTTTATTTGCCACCTTTTTAACCTTTTGCCACTATCGATAAGACACAAAAGTAACAGTAGCAGGAGAAGCAGCAGCCCCACCAGAATTAGAAACGGCAGTAAGCAACGACAGAACCAGTAACAATGCAAACGTAACAGTAGTGCCATTAAGAGGAGCACCAGCAGAGGCAGCTGTAGAAGTCATGCCAGCATCAGGAGCAGTAATATCAGCGGCAGGAACAGTAACACCAACAGCTCAAAGGAATAACACTAACATCACGACTCGAACCTTGTCATGTCAGTTTCCTTACCTAAATCGCTAAAGTCTTTATTAATAGTTTCGGCCTACGTTTTTAAAAGCAGATTATTCACCTCAAAACAACCTACGCTTTTCATTTCTCAATTTCTCTTGTTTTGTCTGTTCATTCAAGGCCTGATAACAGTAAGGACTTTTTTTTGTCATAGAATGGAGGTTTTGATGTTCGTAAAAAAAAGTAAAGGCAGCAGTAGCAGTGCATACACTAGCAGTAGATGGTACAGACGAGGTAGGAGCAATACCAGTACAAGCAGCAGGGGCAGCAGGTGCAGGAGCAAGAGCATGAGTAACAGCAGGAGAGGGGGAGTGAGAGTGGTAGGGTTGATGAGTCTACCACACAACAGGGCAGCCGGGCCGCCATGGTACACCACCCACCCCACCCGACTCACGCACACAGGCCCGGGGGGTCTAATACCACATACCCCGCCTACACTCGCATTCTACCGCTGTCACATACTTCTGTCCTGATCTATATATCTTCTACTTGTAACGACACCTGCGACAATTGCTGGGGCAGTTATCAACCGCTTGTTCGTCATCCTTTCGGAATAAACAGCAGCCGGTGCTACAGGTGAAGCCTACGGGGAAAGGACAAGTGACAGTAAACAAACCCGGGAGACGAGCGGAGGGTGGTGATGCGGCAGCCAAGACGTGCGCCAGCAGGACCAGGCGCCGCCGACCTTCAGCCGCACGTGAAGCCCTCCGCTCAAACGACCTACTTGCGTACCAGACCCCTAACTTCTTCCTCACTACCACCCCTTACTTCTGCCAACTGCTCTCACTACCACCCCTTACTTCTGCCAACTGATCTCACTACCACTCCTTACTTCTGCTCCTGCTGCCACTACCATCGCCTCGTACTTGTGCCTACTGCTCTCACTAGCACCCCTTACTGCTCTCACTACAACCCCTCGTTTCTGCTCCTGCTGGCACTACCACCCCTTACTTGAGCCTTCTGCTCTCAATACCACCCCTTAATTGTGCCTGCTCCTCTCACTATCACCCCTTACTCTTACTCAGTGCTCTCATTACCACTTAATTACGCCTGCTGCCCTTCCTCTTCCTCCCTCCCCTTGCTAGTCTCCTTACCCATTATCCTATCCAAGCCATTAAAGCCCCCACCCACCCCTCCTACCACTTATATCCCTGCCACCCACCTCAGGCCATGTGGGATGCATCCATAAACAAACCCAGGGCGGTGGTAGTGGGTGCTGCTGTGCGGCTCCCAAGGCGTCATCCTGACTGATGCCTCCTCCACACTCCTGACAACTAGACCTCACTCGCATCCCTCACCCAGATGCAACACCCTCCCTGAAGAGGCGAGAAAACATGGTGTATTAAAACTAACAACAATCCTCGTGATAATGAATTATTTTTACTGTTATTCATATCATTAGTTCCAATTTTTTCTTTTAAGTTGGTTTTAGATTTTTTCTTTTGATAAAAATAAGACAGCAATGGTTTCTGGTACTAAACATGGCTAGTCTTGTCCATCATGTCGAACATACGACCCAACCCTAATCCCGTAAACAAGACGGTACGACTCTTAAGCACGACGGTCCGACCCTTAGGCATGATGACGACCTGACCCGAAGGAGTCAGGTTAAAAGCCAAGCCACCATCACACCCGTGGGTCGTATCGTCGTGTTTTCGGTGCTGTTGGCACTTGTCTCTCATTGGTCTAATGCGCTCCAGATGAGTGGGTCCTCAGAAGACCCCGTTAATAGCCCGTGACAGACAGAAACCTCCTGAATCGAACAACAAACAACACTGTTCCAAACACAGACGAGGAAAAAAAAAATCAGATTCTCAGAGAACACGACTTATATTATAAACTTATGACGCACATATGCCCAGACACTGGCAAAGAGTGGCTCGGTTCACATGACGAAGCAAACTTGTACTCGAATAATTTCGTAAATTCTGAAACGGTTTAAAGTCTCATGACCTCAAATGAACCTTCTTACTTCTTAAGCAGAGTCTAGCTGGCGTACAATGCACAGGCGACACAAGACGGCACAATGCCTGGAAATACGGAGAACACTTACGTTATTATAAACGTATTTGGTATCATGACTGGGGCTCGAACCTGAGAATGCAGAGGGTAACGACCTGGCATTCAGTACCCAGTACCAAGATGTTAGGGTTATGGGTGGAACTCGGAACTCTGTAATATGATGCTGGGACACAGGGAGGGCATTTAACCCTTTCTGCCTCGATGCTAGGACTTGGACCTCTGAGATGAGTCATAAAAGAATCTCAAACCTTTATCTTAGAATGAGGCACCGGGATGGTGGGTCATAAAAGGGACTCAAACGTCTATGCTAAGTTTCAGGGGTCATGGGTAACACTTGAGCCTTTATGTCAAGAGGCCGAGTTATGAGAAAGACTTACATCCACGCGCCAATATCCTGAGGTAATGGGCAGGACTCGAACCTTTAGGCTAACACGGGTACATAAGAGGGACTGGAGCTACTGTGCCATGATACTAGGGTAGAGGTACTTGAACCTCTGGACTAATAAGCTCGACTCGTTGGAGGCATTCAAACCCCTTGTACAAAGGTGCTAGACTCATGATAGGCACTTGAACCCGTGTGCTTTAAAACTATGGTCATGGCAAGCACTCGAACCTCAATATAAAAGGTGATAGGGAGGCCTCGAAGCACTGTGCTAAGATAATGGGGGCGCAGGTGGGGTTTGAACCTTTCTGCAAAGATAATGGAATCATGGGAGGGTGTCGAACCTCTGAGTCTATGCCACGATGACACGGACTTAGGAAGGAACCCGAACATGCGTCAAGATCATCGAGAATAAAGAAGGGAGTCAACATGTCATTGGATGGACTCATCCTCTAAGCCGAGAAGTAAGGGACTTAAGAAGAGATTCGAACCTGTGTTAAGAGGATGGATCATGAAAAGGACTCCAACCTCTGCCATAAAGTGTTTGGTTACAAAGGTGACGAAGTAGGTGCCACGATTATGGGGTCGAGGGAATGAATGGAACCTTTCCGTCAAGATGTCAGGATACAGAAGGGCCTGGGCTTCTACGCTAAAATGTTGTGTACATGAAGGGGAAAAAGACCGTGTGCCGAGATGCTGGGGCGATAAGATACAATCCAACCTCTGTGTTAAGATAAAAGAATCTTTGGGAGAACCAGGACCTCTGTGCTAAGATACTGGGATCGTTAGAAAGGACTCGTACATTCGTGCCAAAATGCTGGGGTAATTAGTGAGAATTAAGCCCTGCCAAACTGGTGGATCTTGAGCGATTCGAACCAGTGCCAAGAAGCTGAATCACGAGATACGAAACTCTGTGTAGGATTCGAACTTCTCTGTCAAGATACTCGATCCTGAGAGAGACCCAGGCATCTGAGCCAAGATTCTAGGGTTATGCCAGGGTCCGGGACCCTTATGCATATGCTGAGGAGACTTGTTGTTGGGTCCTGAAACACTCGAATCGCTGGACCTAAATGTTGAGATAACGGATGAGATTTAAACTTCTATGCCAAATCATGGGAGGGATCATGTGCCATGACCATGGAAGGAACTAGAACTTCTGTGTTCAGATGCAGGGGACATAAGAGGTAGCAAAATGCTGAGGTTCTCCTGGATGAAGCTCAAACGCCATGGAATCATGGGAGAATATAACGCGACTATATCAAGAAACTGGGCTAACGGTGAGGACTCAGACCTTCATGCTAAGATGCTGTGGACAGAGTCGGGATTTTCGAATAGAATTTACACCGGGAAAAGGTGTGATCTGAACCTCCGCATTATAATTCTGGGATCACGAAAGGGACTTAAATTTCCGTACAACGAAGCTGAGGTCACAAAAGGGACTAAAATTATCGAGTAAAGATGAAGCCAGAGAAAGAATTCGAGCATCTGTGTCAGGACACATAGCTTACGGGTGTGAGTCGGAGGGGAGTGAACCCTGCGATGATATGTATGAGTCACGAGAGGGAATCAAAAGCTGGGGACTGGGAAGGGAATCCTACTATGTATCAAGACGCTGGGTTGTGAGAGGGACTCGAAACCACGTGCTAAGGTGTTGGGGGTCATGGGAGGAACATGAATCTCTCCGCAAAAATGTTTGGCTCATGGCAAGGAATTAAACCTATATGCTACGATGGAAGTTTGAAAAAGGACCTTGAAATCTAGCGCCAAGATGGATAGGATTTGAACCTCTGTGCCAGAATGCTGAGGCTATGGGAGGGACTCGAACCTCCGTGAACAGACGACAGGGCTGAGGAAGTGAGTAAAACCTTTGGGTCAAGATACTGAAGACATGAGTGATTTGAACTCATGTGCGTAGCTCTTGGGAATAAATGATAAACTTCTTCCGTGCCAAAATACTTGGGTCATGGCAGAGGGTCCAAACAGACAAAGAATACAAAAAAACACAAATGAATGCAAGAAGCAGCAGCAGGCCATGGGTCCTTTCGGGGATGTCTGTGATAACAGAGGAGATGAAAAACATACAGCTTAGTGGTATAAAAGAAGTAAAGCAAACAGATGTCTTACGAAAAATTGTCTTTGTTAACTCAGAGGAAAAAAACGTGTCGCGGAGCTGAAGAGAAGCATTTGTTTATCTATAAACGTGTTCATGGTGTTGCTTTCAACTACCCATGTTGGCAAGTGGTCCCATATGTTAGCAATCCCGTGGAGTACAAAGTCTCTTACGTTATTTGAAGCAAAACGCTTGTCTCTGAGTTTGTCCCTTAGTAGGAGCGGGATCACAGTGAAACGGTGTATAGATGCAAGGTCATGGAAGGGACTTGAACCTCTGTGCCAATATGCAGGGTACAGAGGGAGGAGAAACGAAAGCTATATGGTAATGCGCTGAGGGCAGCGGAGGCATTTGATCATCTTCACAAGAGAGTCAGTTTCAGTGGAAGGCATGAACATCGAGAACGTCGGAGGGACTTAAGATTCTGCGCCATGAGTCTGTAGATAAGGGATACTCAAACGTATACAAGATACTGGGTACACAGGCGGGGCTAAAGCCACTGTGCCTAGATACTGAGGGTAGTGGGAAAGACGCAAACGTTTATGTCAATATACCGGCATTACAGAAGAGTATCAAATGTATCTGTCAAAATGCTAAGGTCATCGGAACGAACTCAAACGTTCGTGTCACGATTCTGGAGACACAGGGCAATCCAGCCTTTGTGGCAAGATGCTCAGGACATGGAAGTGACTCAAATCCCTAAGCAGAGAATCAGAAGGATGTGAGAAGGACTCATGTCTCCATGCACAGATTCTGTGGTCATGAGAGGAACCCGAACATCTCATACCAAAATGCTGGGAAATAGAACTTGAACCTCTCTGTCAAGAAGCTGGTGCCATACATCTAAACTAAACCGCTAAATCAACATGATCGGGACGTGAATGGGAACTGTGTCCAGAGAATGGCGTCAAGGAAGGAACCTGAACCTCTATGCCAATACAGTATGGTTAGGGGATTCTAACCATACAGCTACGACGCTGGAGACAAAGGAGGGATTCAAACCTCGCCAAGAAAGACTAGTCATAGAAGGAAGTGTAACAAATAACACGCTGAGAATATCTGAAAGCCTCAGAGTTAACTTGCTGGGGGTATGGGCAGGTCTTAGATGTTTATACCATGATACTGGAGAGAGAAGAGATTTGGACTCCAACCTGGAAATGAAGATTCCTGGTCATACGCGGGATTCGAACCTCTAATCCAAAGTGGGGGGGGGGGGGTAAGCGAAACGTGTGCAAAGAGGTTTAGATCAAGGGTGGAAGTTGAAACTTTCTTAGTTTACATGAGCTGCTTGAACCCTGATGATAGGAGACTGGGGTGACAAGTGGGTCTCGACCTCTGTGTCAAGATGTTGGCTGGCATCACTGGAAGGACTCAAACCTGTCTCAAGATACTGGGGTCATAAAGCAAGACTCGAGATTCTTAAGTCGCAGGGGTTATGGGTTGTACTCACAACCTCTGTGCTGTGATGCTTTGGGGGTCAGTTGGTATTCGAACCTCTTTGAAAAGATGCTGGCATCATGTCAGAGACTCTAACCTCTATGTCAACATGCTGGATATATACGAAGGAGACCCCGATCCTTTCTGCCAAGAATACTGAGACATAAAAAGGAACTCGAACCTATTCATAAGCTGCAAAGGAGAGCTTATGGGCTCAAATCTCTTAACCCAAACAAGATTCCATGGATGGAAGTGAAACCTTTACGCACGATCACTGAGAATACAAGGGGGATCTCAACCTCTGTTCCAAGATACTGTGGAAATGGGAAGGATTTCCACTAACAAACTAATAAATGGGGACACAAAAAAAATTCGAACCTTCGTACTAAGATGCTGGGTCATGAGACTCGAACCTCTGCGTCATGATGCTGGGGTCACTAGGATTCAAGTATCCAGACTCAGATACTGGCATGATGGGTGAGAATGATTTGTCTACACTAAAATAACAGTGTCATGAAAGGACTAAAAGCTCTATGCCAAAATACTGTGTCATGGGAGGGACTCGAACCTCTGTGCCAAGATGATGTGTCACGGGAGGGACTCGAACCTCTGTGCCAAGATGCTGTGTCATGGGAGGGACTCGAACCTCTGTGCCAAGATGCTGTGTCATGGGACGGATTCGAACCTCTGTGCCAAGATGCCCTGTCATGGGAGGGACTCGAACCTATATACCAAGATACTGATGTGTCATAGGAAGGATTCCAATCTATATGCCAAGATGCAGGGCGCATGAAGCCTCAGATATCTACAACAAGATTCTACGGTCTATGCGACGACGTCAGAAACATTAGAAGGATTGGAATATCTGTGCTAAGGCTGAGAACAGACGAAGGACTTGAAACTCTTAACGCACATGGTGGGGATAAGGCAGACACGAAGTGTATACGACGATACCAGGGATGTAGGATGGACTCAAACATCTTTGCCAGATTCTGAGGACACAAGAGGTCCTCATGCCTTCGAGTCACGTTGGGAAGATAAGACCCCGGGAACACCGGATGCACTTGAACTTATGTACTAATTTGTTACGGGTTATGAAATGGTCTTGTACCTTTGTGTCATGGTCCTGAAATAAAGAGGACTCAAACTTCCTGTTGTCTAGATGCTGATGGCACGGTAGGAAATGGAAACTATGGGTCAAAACGCTAGTGATCAAGGGAAAGAATAAAATCTTAAATCTACAAATATTTTCATCAGGAAAGAATATTAACTTCCTGTCAAGATGCTGTGGACATGGGACACACACAACTTGTGACAAGGTGGGGAAGACATGAGAGGTCAAAGCTCTTTGCAAGACACTAAGGTCATGGAAGGAAAGTAGACATCAATGCCGATATGCTGAACCATAATACTTTAAACTGGAGACATGGAAGGAGTTCGAAACTCATCCCTAAAACTAGGGATCAAGAAACTCAAACCTCTTTGCCAGTCTCCCCTGCCAGTGGAATTAAACGTTTAGCCTAGACAGGCCAATGCGAAAACACTGGGAAATAGACAGGCTCAAAGCTAAGTGCCATGGGGAAGAGCAAATTGTTGGGGACAAAAAAGGAAACTCAATCCCCTACAACAAAATGCTGAAGTCATGGGATTCAATCCTCTTTCCTAAGATGCTCAGTACATGGGGAAGAAACGAACCTCTCTAACCCCCTAAGAAAAGGGGATGGGACAGAAGGGAGTTTGAACCTTTCTGCCTCTTGTGAGGGTTAGAGAGATACTGCATCTTGTTCTAAAGCGCTGGAGACATGGTTTCAAGTATCTAATCCAAGATGAGGGAATACAAACCTCTGGGCTTAAATAAGAAGTCATGAGGGGGTTGAATATCTGTACAGATGCTGCCGTCATGAGGAGACACTCACACTCCTAGTGTCATGGACGAGACCTACACCCTGTGTCCAGATGCCACCATGGGGACCCAGGAAGCACTGGAAACCTTAGTTCCAAGACACTACAACATGGGACTCATGCTTCTGTATGAAGGTCGTGAAGTCATGCTAAACACTTGCCCATCTTGCCACGATGCTTGGGACATGGAGGGTATTGCACCATTAAGCATGTGTACTTGGGACAAGGGACTTGAACTCCTGTACCAAGATGCTGGAAGCACGAGGAGACATAGACTGCTGGGCTAAAGACATCAGTATATGAGGACTAGACCCAGTGTGTCAAGGTACTAGAAGCAAAGAATGTACTCAACCTCTGTTTCAAGGTGAAACAGAGCGTGGATGGTCCCAAACCTCAGTTCAGAAATGCCTAAGACATGAGAGGACTCACACATCTATGCCGATACACACTGGCATGAAAGGACATACAAAATTTAAGCATATATAATAGGGACATGGGAGTGTCCTGAAGCTTTCCCTTGTACTGTTATTGACATAGGGGAGAGGAGGGAACTGAAACTCGTCATCTCTCTAACAGAGACAAAAACATAGACTTCTACAAGACGATACCTGGAACCTGTAATGTTCAGGTTAACATGCTAGAAACATGAGAGGGATTCGAACCCCAGTTTTGAGATACTCAGGACGAGTGATGACAACGCCTGTGCTCAGCAGATGGGAACAAGGATGGGTACGAACCTTTGTGCTGAACTACTGGGCTGAGAACTGGAACCTTTATGTTTACATGCTGGGGTTTTGGTGGAGACTCGAACCTCTGAGCCATGATGTGGTGGAGGAGGGACACGAACCTCTGTGCAAAGGTTTTAAGTACAATTAAAGGGATCTAATCCTTTGTACTAAGCTATGGATAAGGATGAACTTTATACTTTGAACACAGACAAACGACAACATAAGGGAGACTCAAACCTCGGTTCCACAATTCTGGAGCCACGTAGAGACGCAAACCCCCCTTTTCCGCCAAGAGGGTTGGAGATCAGGGACTGACTCGCATCTCTGTCCCACGATGTTCGGCCACCAGCAAGATTCAGACCTGTACCAAGATGATGTGGTCATTATGGGACCTGAAGAATGACACGTGATGACACAAGCCTCTGTGAATCTGTTCTCGTGTCATTCGCATGTATGAATCTCAGTGCTAAGATGCTTTGGGAACCCGGGGAGGACGAGAGTGAAACCTCTGTACTCAAGGGCGCTGGGTACTGTATGCAGGACCTGATCCCTACCTTGCTGTAAGCCACTGAGGGTTTCGGGCCGAAATGGAACCACTGTGTCCAGATGGCGTCTCCCTCATCAGGGACGTCATCTCTACACAAAGATGAATCAATGACGCGTGAGCGGCCCTAGCCCCTGGGTCAAGGGTTTTTGTCATGGACGGGATTTTTCACTCACTCTTGCGATTAAGGAATGACTCAAACCACTTGGCTCGGATACACACACGCACGCACTCCTCTCGTTCCTAAATCACATGAAACGTTTGTTATTCATGCGAGTGAAAGGGGAAATGGAGGGGTGCAGCAGAGGTCACCATTCGTGCGAGGAAAGGAGAAAGGGGTAGAGGAGGCAGCAGAGGTCACTCTAGTGAGGGAAAGAGGGGAAGTGGCAGCAGAGGTCATCCCTCGAGAGAGGGAAAGTGGGAGGGGAAGTGGCAGCAGACATCACCAGCGTCCAAAACTCGTTACGAGACTTCAAAATAAAGCCACCATGAAGTCGTCCCTGTGATGAAAGACAAGTTGTCAATACAAAGAGACAAGTGGTAACCCGGATGAGTGGATGACTGGCATGTTGTGTGAGTATATGTATGATATGCTGGATGAGTGGATGTTGACTGGGTGGATCCAAGGCACACCGGATAAGTGGATAAGCAGGCACGCAGAGGGGTTACAAGAGTACCTCACGGACTGTTTCTGACAAACTACATCACGCCGACTTTGAACTAAATATGCTATGTGTATTGCAGAAGTCCAATTTAAACTCTACAAAACCAAATTTCATGCAATGATTGTTACACTCAAAAATTTTACGAACACGCATTTAGACTTCTTTAGACACACTGTTCCAATCTCAGTCACCTTCTGCAGTTCCTCACTCAAATCTGCCACCAGTGCTGTATCATCAGTAAACAACAACAACAGTCTACTTAATCGCCCTTCACTCCAAGACTCTCGCATTTACCTCCTTAACCACCCCATCCATAAACAGATTAACAATTGTGACATCATAAACCCCTGCCGTAGACCGACCTTCACCTAAAACCATTCATTTTCCTCTCTCACTACACGTACACATGCATTACACCCTTGATAAAAACTTCTCACTGCTTCTAGCAGCTTAGCTCCCTCAACGTATATTCTCAAGACCTTCCACAAGGCATCTCTATCAACCCTATCAACTATCTTCCCCAGATCCATAAATCACATACGGAGCCATGTTTCTGTAAGTATTTCTCATACGCATTCTTCAAAGCAAACACCTAATCCGCACATCATCTACCACTTCGGAAATCACACTGCTCCTCCCCAATCTGATGCTCTGTACATGCCTTCACCCTCTCAAGCAATACCCTTCCATATAACTTACCTGGTACACTGAACAAACTTATACCTCGGTAGTTTGAAAACTTACCTTTATCCTCCTTGCCTCATACAGAGGCACTATACATGCATTCCGCCAATCCTGATGCACTTCACCATGATCCATACATACCCTGAATATCCTTATCAACCAATCAACAGCACAGTCACCCTCTTTCCTCAGAAATTCAACTCCAATACCATCCACTCCCGCTGCCTTGCTATATTTCACCTTACTTAAGGCTTTCACCACCTCTTCTCTCTTCACCAAACCACTCCCCCATGACACTCTCACTTCGCATACCACCCCGATCCAAACACTCTATGTCTGCCATCCTGTCGTTAAACACATTCAACAGTCCTTCAAAATACTCACTCCATCTCCTCCTCACTACCTGATGTTCTTATTTGAACTCTTGTTTTTGGTTCATTGTGCTCTTCCTTACAAAACACACACACATTGTGTGTGTGTGTGTGTGTGTGTGTGTGTGCGCGCGTGTGGGGGGGCGGGGGGGAACACTGAGAGTCGATATTGTCCCTAACAAACCACTTTAGGAGAATAAATAGGAGACAAACTATCTGCTTGCTGAGTACCGAGACAGCGTCTGTGGTTCATGGATAAGGAAACATCCAGCTGGCTGCTCGCGTCATGCCTGGGGCCAAAGCCAGGATGTGCTTCTCGGGTTTGGTGGCCACATCTGGAGAAGAGCAGGAAGCTTGTGGAGAAGGATCTGATGGGAGCAACAGAGACTGGTGCCACAATGGGGAAAAAAAAATGAGTTACAGGGTAGGGCTAAAGGCTCTAAAATTTGCCCACTTTGGAAGAGAGAAGAGTAAGTGGTGACGTGGATGCTGCCTGTGTTTCTTAAATAGACTGATGACGTAGACAGTGAACGATTCTTCGCGAGATGCAGCGATAGAACAACCAAAGGACATAATAAGAAATTTTATGCAAAAAAAATCTTTAAAAAGATGTGAGGAAATACTTTAATACTATATGAGTTCGGGATGAATGGAACAAAATGACTAAAGACGTGGTTAATGAAGACGGCGTGCAAAAATTTCAGTAAGTTGTATGATGGAGAAGGTTCTAGAGATGGGACCCCAATCGAGTGTAAAACTCCCTCCCAGTATGGTACAAATAGGTAATTAGAAATACAGTGTTACACACACACACACACACACAAAGGTAGGCAAAAGGCATATGTGAACCTCTTCGGCCCCTAGTTGAGAATGCTCGCTACCTCTGTGGTCTTAGTGATTACTGAAAAGTTTCTATCTCATCTTTAAACACTAGCCCTATATACATATATGAATGAATGAGTATATAAGAAAATATACAAATATGATACTGTGCAATACGTGACTTCAGTATTGAGCAGATGAATGGCTATACTGTATTGGGTGAGCCAGTGGTTGGCAAGATGGATGAGCAAGTGTGCTGGATGGGAGGGTGAGCAGTATGATGAACAGCATGCTGGATGAACGAGTCGAATTTGATTGTTTTGCAAAAGCTGAATTCAGGGTCTAGTTCTGGAAAGTCCTCATCACGGCCAGGCCTTAAAATGAAATACAGAAAAAGGCTATAGAAGACTAAAGACGTGAAAAGACAAGAAGAATAACCTGAAACTTTTGGAAAGTGGAAAAAAAATAGCCTATCAGAAAAGGGATGACATTAGAGAGGTCCACCCTCATGTTGTCAACACCACACACAATCAACCACGAGACACAGTGGTTCACTGAGTACTACGAGGTCTAGCCAATGGCAAGGAAGACAAGCTGTCGGTTCTCGGAAACAGGAAGCAACGTAATATCTACGGAAGATGGGGGAAGGCAACCCAAAACCGGGGTGCAGGGCAAGTCGGTACACTTTCTTGGTGACTGAAAATAAGTCAAATTTCTTTACAGACTCAAGTTAAACGGACTGAGTTAATGATGTCAGAGGCGAGAGTGGGTGAGTTGCTTGTGGGGTGAGCTCGAGTCATGGACAGATGAGTGACTGAGTCACTGGGGAGGGTGGG
>JAUUDW010153622.1:0-14952 GCA_032361385.1 Panulirus guttatus | reverse complement strand
GGAGCCTTCAACATAAAAAAAAAACATACAGCAACAGATGACATTGGAACTAAGTATACAACATACAACAACATACGCTACACAGACTAAGTATACAACTTACAGAAACAGATAATATACAAAACTAAGTGCAAAACATGCAACAACACACCATATACAGAGCTAAGTATACAACATACAGCAACAGATGGCATACAGAACTATGTAGACAACATACAACAACAGACGGTAAACACACTAAGTATACAGTATGCATCAGTAGAAAATATAGAGAACTAAGAGTAAAACATACAGCAACAGACTGTAAACTGAACTAAGTATACAACGTAAACAGACGGTATACAGAATCAAGTATACAATATACAACAGACGGTACACAGAACTAAGTATTACATATGCAGTAGTAGGTACGCAGAATCAATTATACAACATACACCAAGCGGCATGGAGAACTCAGTATACAACATGCAACAACTGATGGCATACAAAAATATGTAAATAATATAAAACAAACATTACACAGAACTAAGTATACAACATAAACAGACGGCATACAAAACTAATTGTACAACATACAACATGCAGCATGCAGAACTAAGTATACATTATACAACAACAGACGATATTCAAAAGTAAGTATACAGCATACAACAGACGGTACAAAGAACTAAGTATACAATATACAACAGTAGGTACGCAGAACTAAGTATATAACATATAACAATCGGTATACAGAACTAAGTATACAACAGGAGGTATACAGACCGTATGCAGCATAGTACTCTTGTGTGTGTTGTAAAACTATAAAGACCGTCAAGTATAAATATGGCAGGTTACCAAATTCTTTATTTTGATATCTAATTTATAAACTGATTAGTATATTCACGGCCATTGTTGTTCATCCTGGACATTGACTTACTAACTTATAATGCTGGGATAAATAAGACTTTAGGGGTACAGAGAGGTCGGCGTGGGCTCAACGGAGAGGGTGAAGGTCTCGGTGAGAGTCAGGCTGGTTATCAAGAAGTGAGGAGGAAAATGTGAAGTGTCCATCTGGCATGTTGGCTAATCTGTGCCTTATTCACTCGCCGGATGTACTCGACATTGTACCAAGAAACCCAGCGCAAAGCACTTGCGATCATGTACGTGTCAAGTCGCATCTTTTCAAAAAGGAACGTAAATTATAATACACCACAAAGCTCTTTCTGATGTTAGTGGAAAATATGGGCATTATAGTTATCAATGTGGCAGGAGTAGACTGATAGATTAAGGTATAGGAATTATAGAGGAGATGGAACTCCCCGTACGGTCCAGCATATGGAACACCACTAGTGTAAGACTTCCTTCCCATATAGTACAGGAGCTGGGACACCACAAGTGTAATACCCCCTCCCCGTACAGTACAGGAGATGGGACACTACCAATGTAAGACTCCCTTCCCGTACAGTAAAGGAGATTGGCCACCACCAGTGTAAGATCCTCTCCCCGTACTGTAGGGGAGATGGGACACCCCCAGTGTAATACTCCCTCCCTGTACAGTACAGAAGATGGGACAGCACGAGTGTAAGGGCCCCTCCCCGTACAGTAGAGGAGATTGGATACCACCAGTGTAAGAGCCCCTCCCTTACACTACAGGAGATGGGACAGCACCAGTGTAAGACCCCCTTCCCTTACAGTACAAACGATGGGACACCAACAGTGTAAGACTCCCTCGCTGTACAGTAAAGGAGATTGGACACCACCAGAGTAAGACTCCCCTCCTGTATAGTACAGGAGATGGGACACGACCAGTGTAAGACTCCCAACCCAAACAGTACAGATGGGGCCCCACCACTGTAAGATTCCCTCCCCGTACAGTACAGAAGACGGAACACCACCAGAGTAAAAACCCCCCTCCGTGCAGTACAGGGGATAGGACACCACCAGTGTAAGACACCCTTCCCTTACAGGACAAAATATGGGACACCACCAGTGTAAGATCCTCTCCTTGTAGAGCACAGGAGCTGGGACACCATCAGCGTAAGACTCCCACTCCGTAGAGTACAAAAGATGGGACACCATCAGTATACGACCCACTCCCCGTATAGCACAAGAGATGGAACACCACCACTGTTAAACCCCCTCCCCGTAACGAACAGGATATAGGACACCACCAGTGTAAGACCCCTTCTCCGTAAGTACAGAAGTTGGAACGCTACGAGTGTAAGAACCCCCTCTCCTTACAGTATAGGAGATAGGACACCACCAATGTAAGACCCTCTCCCCGTAGAGTAGGTGGGACACCACCAGTGTAAGACTCCTTTCCCGTACAGTACAGGAGATGGCAGGAGATGGGACACCACCAGTGTAGGACTCCCTTTACGCACAGTGCAGGAGATAGGACCCCACCAGTGTAAGACCCTCTTCCCGTAGGTTAGATGGAACACCACCGGGGTAAGAGTCCCTTCCCGTGCAGTACAGGAGATGGAACACCATCAGTGTAAGACCCCCTTCCCCGTAGAGTACAGGAGATGGGACACCACCGGTGCAAGACCCCCACCCCATACAGTCCAGGAGATGGTACACTAACAGTGTAGAAATCCCTCCCCGTGCAGTACAGGAGATGAGACACCACCAGTATAAGAATCCCTCTCCGTACAGATCCGGAGATAGGACACCACCAGTGTAAGACTCCTTCCCTTACAGTAGAGAAGATGGGACACCACCACTGTAAGACCCCTCCCCGTAAGGTAAAGGAGATGGGATACCACATGTGTAAGATTCCCTTCCCGCACAGTGATGAGACTGGAAACCACCAGTGTAAGACTCCCTCTCCGTAGAGTGCAGGATATGGGACACCGCCAGTGTAGAACTCCCTTCCTCCACATGACAGGAGATGGAACACCACCAGTGTAAGACTCCCTTCCCGTACAGAAGAGGAAATGGGACACCCTAAGTGTAAGATCCCGTCCCCGTAAGGTACAGAATAGGAAACAGCACCAATATAAAACCCCGTACAGTACAAGAGATAGAACACCAACAGCGTAAGACTCCCTCCCCGTATAATATAGAAGATGGAACACCACCAGTGTTAGACTTGCTCTCCGTACAGGAAAGGAGATGGGACACGACCAGTGTAAGACCCCTTTCCCGTTCAGTACAGGAGATGGAACCCCACTAACGTAAGACTTTCACCTCATACAATAAAGGACATTGGACATCTATAGTGTAAGACTCCCTTCCCGTAGAGTACAGGAGATGGGACACCACCAATGTAATACTCCCTCCCTCTATAGTACCAGAGATGGGACACCGCCAGTGTAAGACTTCCTCCCCGTACAGTACAGGAGATGAGACACAAGTGTAAGACTCCCTCCCCGTATAGTAGAGGAAATTGGACACCCCCAGTGTAAGACCCCGTGCTTGTAAAGTACAGAGAGGGAACAGCACCAGTGAAATACCCCCTTCCCATATAGCATAAGAGATGGGACGCCACTAACGTAAGACTCCCACCCCGTACAGTAAAGGACATTGGACACCAAAGGTGTAAGACTCTCTTCCCGTACTGTACAGGAGATGGGACCCCATCAATGTAAGACTCCCTCCTCTTACAGTACAGATGGGACACCACCAGTATAAGACTCCTTCTCCGTATAGTACAAGAGATGGGACACCACCAGTTTAAGACCCCCTCCCTGTACAATACAGGAGGTGGGACACTACCAGTGTAAGACCCTAACCCCTTACAGTAAGGGAGATGGGACACCACCTGTGTAAGACCCCCTACCCGTACAGTAAAGATGGGACACCACCAGTGTAAGACCCAAACCCCGTACAGAACAGGAGATGGGACACCACCTGTGCAAGACCCCCCTCCTTTACGGTACAGGATATGGGGAAAAAAATGCAATATTAACACTCCACACCCCACTAGTATTTGAGGTGGGAGAGTAGCAGTGTAGAACTCATTCCCCGTACAGTACAGGATTTGGAACACAACCAGTGTAAAACTCCCTCCACGTACAGTATAGATGAGACACAAGTGTAAGACTCCCTCCCCGTATATTAGAGGAAATGGGACACTCCCAGTGTAAGATCCCGTCCCCGTAAAGTATAGAATAGGGAACAGCACCAGTGTAAAACCCCCTTCTCGTACAATAGAAGAGATGAATCACCAACAGCGTAAGACTCCCTCTCCGTACAATACAGAGGATGGAAGACCACCGGTGTAAGACTTTCTCCCGTACAGGAAAGGACATGGGACACGACCAGTGTAAGACCCCTATCCGTACAGTACAGGAGATGGGACCCCAATAACGGAAGACTCCCACCCCGTACAGTAAAGGACATTGGACTCCAATAGCGTAAGACTCTACTTCCCGTACAGTACAGGAGATGGAACCCACCAGTGTAAGACTTCCTCCCCTTACAGTCAAGGAGATGAAACACCACCAGTATATGACTCTCTCTCCGTAAAGTACAATATATGGGACATTAGTGAAAGACTCCCTCCCCGTACAGTACAAGAGATGGGACACCACCAGTTTAAGAACCCCCCTCCCCCTACAGTACAGGAGGTGGGACACAACCAGTGTGAGACCCCCACCCCGAACAGTACAGGAGTTGGGACACCACCTGTGTAAGGCCCCCTCACTTTACAGTACAGGATATGGGGGGAAAAAATGTAATACCCACACCCCACACCCCACCAGTACATGAGGTGGGAGAGTAGCAGTGGAGAACTCCTTCCCCTAGAGTGCAGGAGATGGAACACAGTCAGTGTAAAACCATCGCCCCGTACAGTAAAGGAGATGGGACACCATCAGCGTAAGACTCACTTCCCGTAAAGTACAGGAGATGTTACCCTACCAGTGTCAAACTCCCTCCTCGTACGGTACAGGATATGGGACAGCATCACTGAAAGACCCTCTCCCCGTACAGTACAGAAGATGGGACACCACCAGTGTAAGACTCCCTCTCTGTACAGTACAGGAGATGGGACACAACCAGTGTAAGACTGCCTCCCCGAACAGTGCAAGAGATGAGTTACCAGTGGAAGACTCCCTCCCCGTACATTGCAGAAGACTGAACTCCACCAGTGTAAGAACTTCTTCCCACAGAGTAGAGGAGATGGGACACCAACAGTGTTAGAATCCCTCCCAGCACAATACAGGAGATGGAACACCACCAGTGTAAGACTCTCTTCCTGTACAGGAAAGGAGATGGAACACGACCAGTGTAAGACTCCCACCACGTACAGTAAAGGAAATTAGACACCGCCAGTGTAAGACTCCCTCCCCAGACAGTACAGGAGATGGGGTCCCACCAATGTAACACCCCCTCACCTTCAGTATAGGAGATGGGACACCACCAGAGTAGGACTCCCTACCCGTACAGTGGAAAAAACCCTCTCCGCGCACTAGAGGAGATGGGATAACACCAATGTAAGACCCCCTTCCCGACCAGTACAAGAGATGGGACACCACCAGTGTAACACCCCATCCTCGAAGAGTACAGCAGATGGGACACCACGAATGTAATACTCGCTCCCCGTAAAGTGCAGGATATGGGACACCACCAGTGTAATATCCTCTCCCCATAGAGTACAGGAGATGGGACACTATCAGCGTAAGACTCCCACCCCGTAGAGTGCAGAAGATGGGACATCATCAGTATACAACCCCCTACCCGCACAGTATAAGAGTTGGGACATCAACAGTGTTAAACCCTCTCCGTAACGAGCAGGTTATAGGACACCACCCCTGTAAGCACCCCTTCCTGTGCAGTACAGAATATGGGACACCACCAGTGTAAAAGCCCCTCCTCGTACAGTAGAGAGGGTGGGACACCACGAGTGTAAGAACCCCCTTTTCTTACAGTATAGGAGATAGGACACCACCAGTGTAAGACTCTCTCCCCGTAGAGTAGATGGGACACCACCAGTGTAAGACTCCCTTTCCTTACAGTACAGGAGATGGGACACCACCAGTGTGATAACCTCCCTCACTCTACAGTACAGGATATGAAAACAAAAAGAAAAAAACAGTGCAAGATCCATACCCCATACAGTACAGGAAATGGGAAACTACAAGTGTAGAACTCCCTAACCGTACAGTACAGGAGATGGGACACAAATTTGTGAGACTTCCTCTCTGTACAGTAGAGGAGATGGGACTCCAGCTGTGTAAGACCCCTTCCCTTCACAGTAGAGCAGATTGGACACCAACAATGTAAGATTTCCTACCCCCAGATTACGGGAGTAGGGACGCCAGCAGTGTAAGACCCCCTCCCCGTACTTAGACCCCCCCTCCCCGAAGAGTAGAGAAGACGGAACACCACCAGTGTAAGACTCAATCTAATTACAGTACAGGAGATGGGACCCCACCAGTGTAAGACCCCCCTCGCACATTACAGAATATGGGACATCACCACTGTAAGACCCCATCCACGTACAATATAGGATATGGGACACCAATAGCGTAAGACTTCCTTCCATTACAGTACAAGAGATGGGACCCCACTACCGAAACACTCTCTTCCCGTACAGTAGTGGAGATCGGACACCATCAGTGTACGACCACCTATCCGTACTAGTCCCACACCAGCCTCTCACAAATCATACACCATCCTTACACCAACCTTAGACCAGTCCCAGACTAGTTATATACCAGTCTTACATCAGACATACACCAGCAATACAGTGACCATATAAAAACCGTACACCAGCCCCACATAGATCATACAATAACCTTAAACTAGCCCTCCATCTGCCCCACACAAGTCATACGCCAGACCTACACCACCCTTACACAAGTCATACACCATACTTATATCAGTCCTACACCAATCCCACACATGTCATACACCTGCCTTACACTAGCCCCAAACAAGTCATACACCAGCCTTACATCAACCTTACAACAGCCCCCAAAAGTCATACACCAGCCCTACACCAGCACGACACAAGTCATATATAAGCCTTTCATCAGACGTACAACAGACCCACACAAAACATACACCAGCCCAATACCACTTCCACACAAGTAATACATCAACCCGACACAAGCCCCAAAGAAGCCATACACCATCCTTACATCAGCCCTACACCAACTCAACACATGTCATACAATAGCCTTACATCAGGTTTACACCAGCCCCCCCAACAAGTCATACACCAGCCTTACACTTACTCCACACAAGTCATACACCAACCCTACATAAGCCCCAAAAAGTCTTACACCATCCTTACAACAGCACTATAATAGCCCCACACAAGTCATACTCAAGCCTTACATCAACCCCGTAGTAGTCCTACACCAGCCCTAACAAGTCATACACCATCCTTATATCAATTATACACCAGCACTACACAAGTCATAAATCAGCCTTCAGCAGACCCACACAAGTCTTACACTATCCTTACATCAGCCTACACCAGCCCCACACATGTCATACTCCAACCTTGCAATAAACCAATACTAGTCATATGCCACCCCTGTACCAGGCCCAAACAAGTCATACACCATCTTTCCATCAGTCCCACACTAGCCCTACAAAAATCATTCATCCGCCTTCACCAGACCCACGCAAATCATGCACCAGCCTTACATTAGCGCTATACCAGCACCATGAAAGTCATACTCCAGCTCTACACTAGCCCTACATCAGTTCCAAATAAGTCATGCACCAGCCCTACATGAACCCCACACAAGTCATACTCCAGTTGTATACCAGCGCCATAAAAGTCATAACCCAGACCTACTCCAGCACCACACATGTTATACACAAGTTCTACTCCAACCCCACACAAGTCATACACCAGCCCTACACCATCCCCAAACAAGTAATACACAAGTCCAACACGAGCGTTACACCAGCCTTACACCAGTCCCAGACAAGGCATATACCAGTCTGACATCAGACGTAAACCAGCCCTACACTGATCATATACAAACCGTACACCAGCCCCATATATGTCATACAAAATCTTAAACCAGCCCTACACCTGCAACACACAAGTTATACACCAGCCCTACACCAACCTCACACAAGTCATACACTATCCTTACATCAGCCTTACACTAGCCCTACACAAGTCATACACCTGCATTACACAGGCCACAAACAAGTCATACACCACCTTACATCAGCCCTACAACAACCCCAGACAACTCATACATCAGACCTACACCAGCCCCACAAAAGACACATATAAGCCATACATCAGCCGCATATCAGCCCCACACAAATCATACACCAGGCCAATACCACCTCCATAAATGTCATACGCCAACCCTACAAAAGCCCCACAAAAGTCATACACTATCCTTTCATCAGCCCTACACCAACCCCACACAAGTCATATATAAGCCTTACATCATCCGTACTTCTGCCCAACACAAGTCATACATCAGCCCAATACCACATCCATACAAGTTATACACCAACCCCACACAAACCCCACAAAATTCATACACAATCCTTAAAATCAGCCATACACAAGCCCCATACAAGTCATACTCCAGCCTCACATCAACCCAATACTAATCATACACCAGCCCTATACCAGTCCCAAACAATTCATACACCATCCTTAAATCAGCCCTGCAGAAGCCCCACAAAAATCATACACCAACCTTAGAGCAACTCCAAACATGTCATACACCATCCTTACATCAGCCCTACACCAGCCCTCACCAGCCCGAAACAAGTCTTAAATTATCTTGAAATCAGACATACGCAGGCCCCACACAAATCATACACCAGCATGAAACCAACCCCCAAAAACTCATACACCATCCATACATCAGCCCTACACCAGCCCTCACCAGACCCACACAAGTTACACACGAGCCTTGCATCAGCGTTGCATCATCCCCGCACAAGTCATACACCTGCCTTATACAACCTCTAAAATGTCATACACCAACCCTACATAAGCCCCACAAAAGTCATACACCATCCTTACATCAGCCCTACACCAGCCCCACACAAGTCACACTCAAGCCTTGCATCAAGCCAATAGTAGTCCTACACCAGCGCTATACCTGCCCCAAAAAACTCATACACCATCCTTACGTCAGCCCTACACCACCCACACACATGTCATACTCCAGTCTTACACCAACCCCATACTAGTTATACACCAGCCCTATACCAGTCCCAAACAAGTCATACACCATCCTTAAGTCAGCCCTGCACCAGCCCTCACCGGCCCCCAAAAAGTCATAAGCCATCCTTACATCAGCCCTAAACAAGTCCCACACATATCACACACCAAACTTAAACCAGCCACAAATCAAGTCATACACCATCTATACATCAGCCCTACACCAGCCCTCACCAAACCTACACAAGTCATGCAACATCCGTACATCAGCCCCAGAGAAGGCATACACCAGCCCTATACCACCTCCACATAAGTCATAAACCAACCATATATAAGCCCCCAAAAAGTCATACACCATCCTTACATCAGTCCTACACCAGCCCTACACAAGTCATACATCAGCCTTCACCAGATCCACACAAGTCGTAACACCATCCTTACATCAGCCCTACACCAGCCCCACACAAGTCATACTCAAGCCTTACATCAACCCCTTAGTAGTCCTACACCAGCCCTATACCCATAACAGCCTCACACAAATCATACACTAATCTTACAATAGCCTTACCCCAGTCCCAGACTAGTCACATACTAGTCTTACATCAGATATACACCAGCCCTACAGTGATCATATACAACTCCTACAATTACCCCATAGAGGTCGTACAACAGCCAAACACACAGGCCATACACCAGCCCTACATCACCCTCACGCAAGTCATACACCATCATTACATCATCCCTAAACCAGCCTCACACAAGTCTTACACCATCCTTACATCAGCTACATCAGTCCCACAGGAGTCACACTCAAACCTTACATCAACCCTATGGTAGTCCTACAATAGCCCTATACCAGCCCCCAACAAGTCATATACCATTCTTACACCATTCTTAAATCAGCCATCAACAAGTCATACATCAGCCTTCACTAGACCCATACAAGTCTTACACCATCCTTACATCAGCTCTACACCAGCCCCACACAGCTCATACTCCAGCCTTACATCAACCCAGTGCTAGTCATACACCAGCACTATACCAGCCCTAAATAAGTCATACACCATCCTTACCTCGGTCCTACACCAGCCCCACACATTTCATTCATCCGCCTTCACCAGACCCACAAAAGTCATACACCAGCCTTACATCAGTGCTATACTAGCCCCTTATACGTTGTACACCAGCCCTACAACAGCCCTACATCATCCCTACACAAGACATACAGAAGATCTACACAAACCCATATAAGTCATACGCCAGTCCTACACCTTCCCCAAACGTGTCGTACACTATTACTACATCAGCCACACATAGACTATACACCAGCTTTACAAAAGCCTTACACCAGTCCCAGACTAGTCATATACCAGTTTTACATCAGATATACATCACCCCTGCACTGATCATATACAAACCGTACACCAGCTCCATATAGGTCACACAACAGTCTTAAACCAGCCCTACACCTGTCACACAAGTCATACACTAGCCCTACACCACTCTCACACAAGTCATACACCATCCTTACATCAGTCTTACACCAGTTCCACACAAGTCATACACCTGCCTTACACTATCCACAAACAAGTCATACAATAGCTTTACATCAGCCCTAGAACAGCCCCAGAAAAGTCATACGCCAGTCCTACACCAGCCCCGAACAAGTCATATATATACCTTACATCAGCTGTACATCAGCCCAATAGAAATCATACTCGAGCCCAATACCACCTACATGCAAGTCATACACCAACCTTATATCAGCCTTACTCCAGTCGTCACGAGATCCACACAAGTCATGCATTATCTTTTCATGAGTCTACACCAGCCCCACAAAACTCATATTCCAGCTTTACACCAAGGCCATACTAGTCATACACCAGCCCTATACCAGTCCCAAGCATGTCATACACCATCTTTAAATCAGTCATGCACCCGCCCTTTCCAGCCCCAAATAAGTCATACACCATCCTTCAAGCATCTCTGCACAAGTCCCACACAAATCATACACAGCCTTACACCAGCCCTAAACAAGTCATACACCATCCACATATAAGCCCTACTCCAGCCCTTACGAGACCCACACTAGACATAAACCAGCCTTACAATAGCCCTACACCACCCTTCACCAGACCCACACAAGTCATACACCAGCCTTACATCAGGGTTGCATTAGCCCCACACAAGTCATACGCCAGCCTTATGCCACCTCCACACAAGTTATGCACCAACCCAACATAAGCCCCACAGAAGTCTTACATTATCCTTACATCAGCCCTACACCAGACCCACGCAAGTCATACTCAAGCCATACATCAAACCTATACCGTCATACCCAATCCTTGCATCAGTCCTACATCAGCCCTCTACAAGTCATACATCAGCCGTCACTAGACCCACACGTCTTGCACCATCCTTACTTTAGCCCTACACCAGCCCCGCACAGCTCATACTCCAACCTTGCATCAACCCAATACTAGTCATACACCAGCCCCTATTCCAGCCCCAAATAAGTCATACACCATCTTACACTGGTCCTTCACCAGCCCTACACAGTTCATTCATCCGTCTTCACCAGCCCACATACATCATACACCAGCCTTACTTCAGGGCTATTCAAGCCCCATATAAGTCCTACATCAGTCCTACACCAGCACTACACCAGCCCCACATAAGTTATACACCAACCCTACATCAGCCCCACACAAGTCATACACCAGCTGTACACCAGCCCATAAAGTCATACACCAGACCTACACCAGACCCACACATGTCATACACGAGTTCTACACCAACCTCTCACAAGTTATACACCAGGCCTCCACCAGCCCGAACAAGTCAACCACCAGCCTTACATCAGCCCTACAACAGCCCCAAACATGTAATACACCAGTCCTCCACCAGCCACACACAAGTCATATCAGCCTTACAGCAGCTGTACATCAGTACCACACAAATCATACCTAAGCCCAATACCACCTCCATACAAGTCATACATACCCCAACCCTACACAATCCCCACAGAGATCATACACCATCCTTTCATCAACACTAACCAGCCCAAAACAAGTCATACTCCAGCCTTACACCAACCCCATTCTAGTCATAAAACAGCCCTATCAACCGTCCCAAACAAGTCGTACACTGTCATTATATCAGCCCTACACCGTCCCTCACCATCCTAAGAAAAGTCAAACACATTCTTGAAATTAACCGTATACAAGCCCTACTCAACTCACACACCAACCTCACACTAGCCCCAAATAAGTCATACACCATCCTTACAACAGACCGACACCAGCCCTCACCAGACCCACACAAGTTATACATCAGCTTTACATCAGCGTTACATCATCCCCACAAAAGTCATACACCAGCCCTATACCACCTCCACACAAGTCATACACCAACCTTACATAACCCCAAAGAAGTCTTACACTATCCTCTCTGCAGCCCTACACCAGCCCCACACAAGTCATACCCAAGCCTTACATCAACCCCATTGTAGTCCTACACAGCCCTATACCAGCCCCAAAGAAATCATACAATATCCTTACATCTGTCCTACACCAGCCCTACACAAGCCATTCATCCGCCTTCACCAGACACAACACAAGTCAAACACCAGCCTTACATCAGCGCTATACCAGCCCTATATAAGCCATATATACATAAGTTATATATAAGTCATACACCATCTCTGCACTACTCCTACACCAGCCCTGCATAAGTCATACACCAGCCCTACATCAGCCCCACACAATTCATGCACCAGCCCTACACCAGCCCCAATTAAGTCATGCACCAGCCCTACCTAAGCCCCACAAAAGTTATACACGAGCTGTAAACCAACCCCATAAAAGTCATACACCAGCCGTACACCAATCCCACACATGTCATACACAAGTTCTAAAACCCCACACAAGTCATACACCAGCCCAAAACCAGCCCAAAAAAGCCATACACTAATCCTACACCAGCCTCATACAAATCATACACCAGCATTAGACAATCCTTACACCAATCCAAGACTAGTCATGTACCAATCTTACATCAGAAATACACCAACCCTACACTAATCATATACAAACCGTGCACCAGCCCCATATATGTCATACAATAGCCTTAAACTAGCCCTAAACCTGCCCCGCACAAAAGCTACACCAGCCCTACACCACCCTCTCGCAAGTCATACACCATCATTACATCAGCCCTATACCAAACCCACACAAGTAATACAAATGCCTTACACCACCCCAAAACAAGTCATACACCAGTCTTTCATCAGCCCTACAACAGCCCCAAACAAGTCATACACCAGCCCTACACCAGCCCCACATAAGTCATTTATGAGCCTTACATCAACCCCATGGTAGTATTACACCAGATCTATACCATTCCCAAAGAAATCATACATTATCATTACATATGTCCTACACCAGCTCCACAAAAGTCATTCATCCGCCTTCACCAGACACAACACAAGTCAAACATCAGCCACAACACAAGTCACACAGCACCAGTAGAAAAGTCCCACAAAAGTCTTACACCATCCTTACATCAGCCATACACCAGCCCAACACAAATTATGCTCAAGCCTTACATCAACCCCATAGTAGTCCTACCCCAGCCCTATACTAGCCTCAGATAAGTCATACATCATTCTTACATCAGTCTTACCCAAGCCCTACACAACTCATACATCAGCCATCACCAGACCTACAAAAGTCTTACAAGATTCTTATATCAGCCCTACATCAGCCACACACAAGTCATACTCCAACCTTACATCAACTACATACTAGTCATGCACCAGCCCTATATCTGTCCCAAACAAGTCATACAACTTCTGTACATCACTTCTACATTAGCCTTACACAAGTCATTCATCTACCTTCACCAGACCCACACAAGTCTTACACCAGCCTTACATCAGCGCTGTACCAGCCCCGTAAAAGTCATGCACCAGCCCAAACCAGACCCACATAAGTCATCACCAGCCCTACATCAGCCCCACACAAGTCAGACACAAGCTGAATACCAGCCCCATAGAATTCATACACCAGCCCTACACCAGCCCCACATAAGCCATACACTAGCCTTACACCAGCCCTTCACCAGCCCCACACGTCATATACCAGTCCTACACCAGCCCCACACGTCATACACACGATCTGCACCAACCCCTCACATATCATACAATAGCCCTGCACCAACCCCAAACAAGTGATACACTAATCCTACACCATCCTCACACGAATCATACACCAGACTTAGACCAGCCTTACACCAGTCCCAGGCTAGTCATATACCAGTCGTACATCAGACATACACCAGCCCTACACTGATCATATACAAAGCATACACCAGCCCCACATAGGTAAAACAACAGCATTAAACCAGCCCTACACCTGCCCAACACAGGTCATACACCAGCCCTACACCACCTTCACATAGGTCATACACCATTCTTACATCAGCCCTATAACAGCCCCAAACAAGTCATACGCCAGCCTTAAACTAGCCCCACACAAGTCATATATAAGCTTTACATCAGCCGTACATCAGCGCCACACAAATCATACACCAGCCCTATACCACCTCCACCCTATATAAGTCCCACAGAAATCTTAACACTATCCTCATATCAGCCCTACACTAGCCCCATACATGTCATACTCAAGCCTTACATTAACATAATAGTAATCCTACACCAGCCCTATACCAGCCCCAAACAAATCATACAACATCCTTACATCAGTCCCAAAGTAGCCCAACACAAGCCCTACATCAGCCTTCACTAGACCCATATAAGTCTTACACCATCCTTACATCAGCCCCACACAAGTCATACTCATATC
>JAUUDW010153402.1:1644-13143 GCA_032361385.1 Panulirus guttatus | reverse complement strand
CCAAAGAATCCTCTCGCAGCTCTGTCACCTAGCACACCTTTTCTCAACATTTCATCCACTGCCACCATAGTCAATCAAACCATACTGTTCTCCTCTTCCATCATTTCTCATCCATGCATACCTGTGGATCATCTTGTGTTGAAAAAAGTTTGCAAGAAGTAGACCCTTCTTGGCACACATATCCACACAATAGCTTCCGTTTGCATTTACTCCAGGCAGTCCCCATTTACCATCTCACCAATATCATTGCATCCCTCCTTCGCATTCATATTACACATTACAACCACCTTTCTCTCCGCAAAACCATTTATACAGCCATTCAAATTTTTCCAGAAATACTTAATTTCTCCTTGCCTCACACAGTCTTCATATTCACAGGCACATGTACACACACTCATGAATACTTCACAATTCCAATCTTTCCTTTTACTCACACCATTCTTGATCCATTCCTTCCATGTTCTGTAACACCCTCCCATACTCTCAGCGGTAGCATGATTACACATCCTTCTTTCCATCTTTCCTAATAATTTTCATTCATTCCTGTCCATACCACTCTTCCTTCTATGCCCGTCCATATCTTGCATTCATCACATCCATTTTCACTTCATAAACCCTGCCTAAGGATATGGGTTTCCCCAATCCCCAGTACATCCAAAGTATAACTTTTAAATTTCTCCACAAGCTCCCTCCTTTTACCCTCATCAGTCATCCCATTTACATTCAGAGCCATCATCCTCAATCATTTGCCCCTTTCACTCCCCAGCATACTTGGCAGACTTCAGTACTGCTTCTTAGCCTTTTGTGCCTTACCGTTAACATGCCACTGGCAGAGGGCAAGTCCAGTACAGTGTTTCCCAGAGACAGTGGGGCTCTTAAATTGTCTGAAAAACTAAAACTACAGCATTTGAAACAATAAATCTGTATATCCAGTTAAGTCAAACATTATTATTGATATTCCTTTTTCTCTATACAGTACAAGGTGTAATTTTTCATAATCAAATGAAGGTGGTGCATCAATAAACAGTCACAATATACTGTTTCATTAGAAGGCCAACGAAAATAAAAAAAAAAATATATAAACATTTACCCATATCCTTAATTCAAACTATTCATGTTACCTGCTTATGTTTAAAGCACTATTTTTCTCAAGGAAGAGTTCTTGGGATGTATCCTGTCCCCTATTTTGAAGGTAACTTAATCAACCATCATACCACAGAGCCAGCTGTCCATGCCCAAGTCTCCAGAATCTGATTATCATTTGTCTTCTATCCCTGGATCTGTTTCTTAATATTCTAGCAACCTGAGATCTTTCATAATTTTCATATACCTCTACATTTGTCTCAGCTGCTAAGTGGACAATTGGCCTTACTGATCTATGAATGTGCAACCAAGGAGTAATTATGAATTTGCTATGCTTCATTTTTTCTCATAGTTTAGATATAGCACGTTTCTTTTTGTGGAAGTGAAAGTAGGGCATGCTTCATTTACATCAGAGCCACACCATAATGCAGGCTCTTAGTTAATAACTATATGTTTCTCTTGTGTTGATCCTGAACACAAAATGTTAAAATAAAGGAAATGAAAATTATGAGCATGATTCTGTATATACACCCTGTTTTTCATATTGGACATACAAAGATTGAACAATTTTTTTTCCCTCACTGAATCTAAACACTAACAAGCATGGTTAATCAAAAAATATGAAAGGATGCACTGAAAACAAACTTGAAATTACTGATTTTGCTGTTACAATTAAAACTGCAAATTGTCATGTTACATTCAGTTTAATTGCCTTGCACATACATTTCTTTTCATACATATTAGCCATTTCCCGCATTAGCGAGGTAGCGTTAAGAACAGACTACTGAGCCTTAGAGGGAAAATCCCCACTTGGCCCCCTTCACTGTTCCTTCTTATGGAAAAGTAAAAACAGGAGGGGAGGATTTCCAGCCCCCCGGTGGAAGAAATAAAACTATTGGAACCAAAACAATCAGTGCAATTTACTTATTCAACCCATACTCAAAAAAAAAAGATTATTTATTTCAATCCATGGCCCTCACAAAAGAATTATCTTTTAACATCTTTCCCATTTACATGCATGGATCAAGTTTATACATGCTTCTTGTACAAGAAATAGTTTTGCAAACTTGAGGTCCCAAGCTCCAATCCCACAAAGGTGAAAGAGGGTAGGGACACTTAATTTCCTTGAACAAACTTCCTACACTCAAGTACATTAACAATGTTTAAAAAGGATGGCCAAAATACGATATCCATGTCGATGAAAATATATATTCTCAAAAGTGTAACAAAATTACATGTATATTTACTTATCACTAAAACAGAAAATCAGACTAACCAATAACAACTTCATTTTGTAGAGGATGACATTCCATAAACCACAAAGATGCCTTTTCAGCCTCAACCCAGAGTTTATGATGGCCCAATTTTGCAGTTGCTACCTGTTCTGCAATTCTTTCCTTACCCATACAGCGCTTGAAAGTCTCCTAATTTTACTTCATAATTAACTATATTAATACCTTCATTATGAAGACCTCTTTCAATTTTTTTTCTTGGCAATAGTTTACACAGCTGCCAAAGTTAACTGGAATGTTTGACAGAGCTTTCTATGCTGTCTTCCATAGGCATTTTTAACACTTCCCATGCTTTCCCTAGGGACTCCTCAGTGCCTGAATACACAGCTCTAATCAAGTCCTCTGACAAATTACCTAGTCCCTCAAAAACATCTATATCATTATCCACTTCATCATCCTCAGTTTTCAGATCATGATCTTCCATCATATCACATTTCTAGTTTCTCAACGGGGATTTTTAACTTTGGTGCTAAGTAAAGTAAATGTTTATGGAGCACAGTCTTAGCAGCAACTTCATCCAGTTCCATTTTTCATACTATGTGATCTTTGGTCTGATTTCTCTCTTGGAAAATGCAATGAATGAGAACACATACCCTATCACTAAATAATCCAATGATGTATTTCCCAGAAATTTCATTCTTTGGTACGATCAGTAACTAAATAACTCTCATACCTAGCTTAAGAAAAAAGTTACTAGTTGTTTCACAAGAACAAATAATGAAGTTGACCCCAGCTTGCTTCAACAGAATCGTCTGTGCTCCAGTCTGGGAGGTAATGCTCCATCCAGGATTTAAAACACTTTTCCTTTCTTGTGTTGTCTGATGTCTCTTGTGTTATACCTCTTCCTCTTTTAAGATATTGAGATCACTAGAGAGAGAGATGACACCACAAGTAATAAAACTTGAGTCTTTAGCACAGATGAAGAAAATACCAGAGATTCTCAATTATTTTTCTCTTTACACTAATGGCTTTCTATCAGAATTTGTTTTCAAATATCAAATAGCAAAAAAAAGAAAAACTTGAAAGCTTGAAACTTCTCATTTTGGTGATATGGATAACCTGAAGGGGAAGCTGAAAAGGTTATGAAAAGGATGCTACCTAAAAAGAGCATATCAGGTTCTGTCAAAGCCCTGATTGATTGGTGCCTGCTTGAACATTTTTGGTAGTATAATGGTGGAAAGCTCTGTATTTTTTGGCAAATATGAAACTAATACTTGAGAAAAGCCACTCAATCAGCTCATCTTAGACCAATAGTTATCTAAAAGGCCTTAAATCAGTCATAAAATGATTAAAAATGAGAGTCTGGAAGCTGCACTATCACTTGTAACTCTCCTCCCCAACTTTGGTGATCTGGTAAACCTGATGAAGGAAGCAGAGAAGTTCAGGTGTAGGGATGCAACAGATAAGGCAGATAATATGAACGGGAAGAATGTATTACAGTCCCTTGAAGGTGAATGAATTCCCTGGCAAGAGCACTGCAGATTCTGACTAATGCCAGCTTGCTTCCTTGTGGTAGGGAAATGGCCAATAACTTTCAAGCTAGGTCTGGGTGTTTATATAAAGAAAAGCTAATAAAGATGGAAACTCCTGCAAGATGCAGCATTGGACTCTTTAGTAACAAGGTATGTGCACTCCCATCATAGTATATATTCCCCACATCAAATGTCAGACCCAAGATCATATTCTTAACAATGAAATTCTGGCTGAAGGTGCTGCACAGGTGGAGCTTCATAAACATCTGCTGTATTTGGTTCTACAGCTAAAAGCCTCCATTTTTGTTATATGAATTTACATATGTAAAACAAGAGACACTTATGTTACCGAGTGTCCTGCCCAAAGTTAAGTATAAAGCAAAAAGTCATTAAAAAATTGTACGCCATGATATTTGTTGCAGGGACACTCCCACCAACATCAGGACTCTCAGGTGATGGTAATGCCAGACCAAAAGTGATGTATATACACAAGTGCAGATGGATTACCAGTATATGGCAAAGGGCTGGAACTTAAGGATCATATCAGGGAATGCACCTGATACTGTTAGAGTTGTGGAAACAAAGCTTACTTAAGAAATTAAGATTTCTGTTTTGTCCTGAAGGGGTACATGTGATAGCAAGGAAGGACGGAGAAGGCAAAGGCAGTGAAGCAGTATTTTTATAGAATAAGAGAGATGGATGAACTGATTAAAATCATTAAAGACATTGTCCATGAAGGCAAAATACAGAAATTGAAGTTGTTTGACACTGTAGAATGTTCATAAAATGAGGCCCCATGTGTATAAAGCTCCTTCCCCATACAGAACAAATCTGTAATTACACATGCAATGAATTTCCTGCATACACTGCATGTGGCAAAAGGACATAAAAACTCTCGAGGAAAAGCAATTGATTTAACAATTCCTCAGCATCTAACGCGCGATCACAAGATCACAATTGTCTAAAATATAGTCTCAACCATTTAGTCAACAAAGTCCCTAAATAAGCTTGCATTCATTAGGCCTCAGCCTAAAAGAGCATTTACTTATAAACAGCATTTTACTAAAGTACATGTTTATTATTACAGAGATTTAAACTAGGAGTTGGGCATCCCTGCCCTCATTCAACCAGTAGGATTCAGGATGCAAGTACCACCTCTTGAAGATTATTACCCATAAAAATACTCATAATCACACACTTGATCCATCCTATGTAAATGGATGTGGAGTTAACCATTAGAAAAAGAGAAAAAGATTCAAACAAGAATGCATGGATTCCCACATCAACACAAGTAGATGTGTGAAAGGGTATGTTTAAGGAAGAATACAAGGTCTTCCTACTTGTTAAAACCATAACTAATGGCAATTTTACACACAATTCTTTTAAAATTTAATGTTTTTATATTTTGTATTCCATAATCCTCTTCATTTTCAAATAACAATTATAAATTACAGATAGTAGCACCTGAGCTGTCTGACATGTTTCTACATGTCTGAAGAAGTAAGTACTTGGGAGTCATTTAGTAATCATAATCTGCTGTTTTATCAAGCCAGCTGCTGTAGCCAAGATGTGACAGGTCCTAAATTGTCACCACCCTTAACTACAGCTTCAACAATCTCCACTTTCATAGGTGCAAGGTGACTGAACTCAAAGTCATGTCCAGGACGTCCTAAGAAGTTGTTGTTGTTGCTGCCTTCACCTACTGACTGCAATTGGCTGGCACGTGTCACTCGCAACAAGTTCCTGGAAAGTTATTAAACACATTAAGACACATGCCATTAATCCTTTCATAATGCAACACATTTCCTAAACTTCGGCAACACAGAACTGATGATGAGAACCTTACAGTCCAAAATACATTTATGAAATGGTTACAAGAAATGTATGGTCTTCTACACCACATTTACAAAGCAATTCCGGTTGGTAGTCTCTTCCCAAACTAAACAATATCCTTCAGAGACTTACGCTAACTGTTCACTTCTTCCCTTCTCTATTGTATTTATACCTTTCTTCACTACTTCTCAGTTCTTTATTCCTGCTTTCTATTTTGAATGTACCAATTTGCTGTAGCAACCTCATTCATATAATCACTTTTTATTGCTTACTAAAAGCAAGTTGCAACTAAGACACTCAGATGACAGAAAAAGTAAAAGTCTGCAGAAAATGTTTCCAGCTCTCCTATTTAGTCTTTAGTACCTGAAGGTGTGGAGAAAGTCTGCAATCAAAATTTTTAAGGATGACTTTCCTTCACATATGGGAAATTTATATAATTACAAAATAGCAACAAAACAAAGATTAGTGCAATGATCCTCTTCATATATCATACAGTTCTTTAGACAACACGTAGCATTAAGACATGTTTAAAACATTAAACAGTTATGTGTAAACTGGCTCTCCGTCATGCAACTCTGAAGACAGTACACTATAATTTCATCCAAAAAGTGCTTAGTCAATACAGTACAGTAACAATCTAAAATAACTAAATATCAAGCAGTCAGAACTGATGCTATATTTTACAAATCAGTAGATAAAAATGAATGTTCTTTCAGGGTCTTATATTGTATCAATCCATGTTTCAGACTGAAGGCAACACATATGTAACAATATTCTGGTAAATGACTCCTGCACCATACATAACAGTGATCCATCAACAAATTTTTATTAATGGATGCTGGACAACAGTATTATGTACCAAGGTTTATGACCTCTTAAACAAATTTTTCCATCAGTGCAAAGTGCAAACCCAGTTAATAAAGATGGAACATATTTGTATGTAAGACTGATATAAGGCATCATATGTACATGTACTGTGATGCAGGAGATAAAGAAACAAAAACATAGTATTTGTAAGAGGAGTGAGGGAATGAGTGATTGTGTTCAGTTACAAGGTTTTGATCTTGAAAAAGCCAATCCACAAAGAAAGCAAATGTCTTTCAACACATCAGTCATTAAATTGACTCACCCTTAGCATTACCTTCACCCTAAGCACTAAAAGGTAGGCTCAGTCTGAAAATATTAACCAAGATATAACATGAATCACTAACTGTGAAGTCATGGTCTATGTAACAAGTACTTATCTCACCTGAGATGCTAATCTTCAAATTTGGAAATAGTAGGAAGTTCGCTTTTTCTTTTTTATACCTAACATTACAAAAGAGTCAGAAGAAAACTAAAGTAATTTTGGTCCAAAAACCCCATTACTTAACATACATTTCCTTTTCAAGTGTCTTCTGGATAAGTGGTGCAGCCCTGGCCAGTTTAAGGTCTTGCTTGTTGCAAACCACCAACACCTTGGATACTCCACTCTGGATAGCTCCATCACACAAAGTACTGTACAGGAACCTAGAGTGCATCAACATATAAAAATATTAATGCCATGGTAAAAAAATGCACAATGCAAATAAATTAAAACTATACCCTGTTGGTTTACTTATCTACTCCCTTGTTCATCAAATTCAAGAAAAATTCTTATACATGATTTCCTCACTACGCACTGGTCTGCTTAAGATGGTTTATCTTTTTTACCACCAAAATTCATTCTGTACAAATATACTTCACATACAGACTTTAACAGCAAAGATGTTGGGTTCAGGCATACCCAAAAGACAAAGTCAATTAAGCCTAAGTGCAGCTGAGTTTCATTGTTCTTTTATTTCTTAATGTGAAAAATTCTTATTAATCTATTTTTATATTTCAAATTCTTTGAAACTTTATGTTCTGTTTCTTCACTTGCCAATTTCTTTTGATTTGGCTACTGTAACACTGTCATGGAGTTAGAAGTATTCAGTAAATATGAAAGAAATGACAGTTAGAAACAGAAAAATTGTTCCTATGCCCATCTTCAGAGAAACAGTGTGACATTTGGCAGAACTCTTTAAGATAAGTGGCTATTACAGTGTGTTAGCTCTATATCCATGTGTATAAATGCACAAAATATACAAAATACTTAACAATACATCAATACGTATAATACTTACAATACATTTACCTGAGCATGAAAATAAATATAAAGTCTAATAGTAATAAATCAAAATGGGCATTGCTTAAAATACAGGTATCTAGTACAAAAAAAGCTTTTTTGAAATCTAAATGCCTTCTCCATCTAAGTAAGGTAGTATCTCGAACAAACAATGGCCTCAGTTGCACACATGCATCCAATCCTGTGTTGTTATGTATAATCTGCAGTACCAAAATCAGAGACTACCATCTACAGCCAGGCCACATAAACTGCTCCATGGTTCCCCATGATTACTCTACATGCCCTGGTTCAGTCCAGTGACAGAACATGCTTCCCCTTACGTCATAATGCTATAAATTTATCTATCTCCAACATCAGTGCCCTCCAGGAACTCCCATCAAGAGGATGGCCCTGGCAAAATAGTCACACATCGCTAGAACTCAAATTATAAAATACACAAGTTAAAAGTATTCCTGCTGATGTAAGTGAAAAACAAAAATGGCTGCAAGACTTAATTTCTATCAACTGTTTTCTTAGCTGTCCTCATCCTATCCATAAAGACATAGTACTACTTATCACAATTATGTTCTCAGCCCTTGACTACATTTCCACTAAAAATGCTAAAGTGGTGACAACATTTGGTAGAAAGTGTGAGGGCAAAGGTGAGAGTAAATGTGACAAAAGTTTGGTAATGTGATGAGAAATGATTTGAGTGTTAATGGAAATGAGGAAGACCTGAAGGATGTGGAGTTTTTTAGGTATCTGGAGGCATATGTGGCAGCAGATAGAACCATGGGTGCTAAAGTGAGCCACAGGATGGGAGGGGAGGTTAAAGTCCCAGGAGGGGTCAGTGTTTGTTTAGGCAAAAATCAGTATGTTTGAAGGCAATAGTCCCTGCAGTGTTAATAATAACACATGAGTTTTGGCCTTAAATGCAAAAGAAAGGAAGAAAGTGAACATGTAAAATACGATAAGCAATTCTCAACTGCATCTATACTAACACTTACAAAATAACCATATGCTTCTTCAACACAATGAAACACGCACAAACTTTGAGTGGTTAATCCTCTAATTTTATATTCATCTTAATTTTCCATCTCAAGTCTCCATTCATTTTCATTCCTACTTCGCAAAGAATTTTCTATTCCACTCAGCAGGATTGGAAAGAGATCTAACATGAAAGTTCTGAACAAATGACTTGTTAAAATCTAGAAAAATATTATTGGAATGTAATGAAAGCTCAATCCCAGAAAGTTTTCCAGTGTGTACTTAATGGTAAGCAGAACTATCATCATTAAAAATACTACTCTCCAAGTTTGATAAGTCTCCATCTCCCTCTTGCACCTGTTATTTGATTCACTGCCCTACTTGGGCAGTGCACAAAGCCAATTAAGCCTAATTCATTACCTTGCAATAACAGCTTGCATAGGTTTTCCTATGGAGCAGACAGAAATTTCTGATCTCAAGTTATCTTACTGTTGTTGCTTGTTATTGAGATCTGATTGTATAATAATGCCAGCTCCTCCTTCAGCCCTTTTATTGGCTGTAGGGTTGAACTTATGAAACTTAAGAGTCATATCCAAAGGTTAAGCTTGCACTTCTAAGCTCAGTTTCTTGCAGGCAAGTAATTTTAGGGTACACTTTGTTCTAATGAAACTTTTGACTTTCCAAATGGGACCATATTTTTCAACAATTTCATAACTGAGTAATATCCATAAAAAATCAATATTCTAAAAAAATTGTTTCTACAAGAGGGCATCAAAATCACTTGATCTGCTACCATGAGAGAAAGGAAGTGTACGAGCATAAGTGAGTGATGCTTCCTTTTCTCTTTCTTTACTTGAAGGTATACGTAGAAATTGCAGAGATAGTAATCATTTATTATAGCCATACCTCTTAGAGCATCTAACAAATATCACAACCATACCTCTTTGAGCATCTACAAAATATCACAGCCATACCTCTTAGTGCATCAGCAAAATGTTTCTTTGAGAACATTCAGTTTACATCCCTTCTTTCCTCTGCAAGTCTTTTTTTCTTTTTATGCAGTGGTTACAATATGTTTATCTTTTCTAACCTAAATGTAATTGCTGCTCTTGAATTTGAGCTGACTTCCACAATTACAACTGTTAATCACTTTTGTACATTGTTGGGTGTCTTCAACGATTCCCTACAAACAATACACTTACTGTAATTGTTCTTGCATCATTCCTTTGTATGCCCATAAAGGTGACCTTTAAAACAATGAATTAGAGATGGAATGTACAGTTTGGCATCAACACATAGCACGTTAATATTTACATGCAAGAGATTTCTGGGCTGTCGAATGGTATAATCATGATGTTTGTATTCACTCTTTTGCCATCAACTCTGTTGTTCTTTTCAATGACAGTATTTGGATTTAAGTTTCTGAGGCTTTCCTAATTTTCTTTTTGCAGCAGCCTATGGGATATATTCCCTTTAACTGACTCTGGTATCTAGCAGGGACATTACTTCTGACTGAATCATCTAGACAGCTGTCATACAAGAGTAATTGTTTTGCTTGTTTTCTGGTTTTAGCTTGGATTAAAAACAGTCTCACCATTCATGTGTGTTACATTCTGCTTATCAGTCACTCTACAATTCTCTTCAATGCTTAAGTTTACTACTTCAGTATCCTGGTACCATTTGGAAGTATTATATCCAGGCAAATTGAACTCTTGGAATTCTCTTTGTCTCGCTTTTTCTGTGCCTCAATATTTTCTAATATCCTTATATGATTTCCCTTAACATTTATTTTAGATTCATAATGTCCCTTAACAAATTCCCCTACTAAAACTTTATTACTGTAAGTTTAAGGTACAGTATTGAAATTTCAAAATAAGTTTATCTTTTCACCCAAACTTTATACTGTACTTAAATAATTTCAACATTTCTCTCAAAATTGCTGATATACACAGAACTGGCTGTATTTCCTCATCTTCAATTCTTCCATCATTGACCTTAGGGATTCCACTGTCACAGATTTAACTCCCATTTCCATGACAAGATCATCATGGGTCACTTTCACATCATCTCTAGGAGAGATTAAACCAGTGTTCTCTTCCATCCATGGTTTGACAAGATAAATCCTTCAGAAGCCAAAAGATATCAAATGTCCTTCAGGTCATCCCATCATTTCCACTAACATGACCAGTAGGACTAACCTTCCATTGGTAACAGGCACTAGATGGCAGGCAGCCACCAACCAAGAAGGTATACTACCATTACTATCCACCTTGGTATCAGGAAGGTTAGTGACAGCTGCTTAGTAAGCAAGCACTTCAGTGGTTGTCAAGTTGTACTCCTCTGACCCAGGTAGCTGTCTTTTCTTTCTCTCTTACCCACACATGGACTGCTGGCATTCAGTCCACATGATACTTGATAACAATTAACTCACACAGCTCATTCTTCATAACTAGATTTTCCTGCAGTGAGCAATATGCACTAACCCTGCCCTTTGGCAAAATTATGGGAGCAACAGATAGAAACAGTAGGCAGGAACATTAAACAGGAGCATCAGGCAAAAACAATATGCAGAAGTAGTTGGTAGGAGCATTAGGCAAGAGTAGTAGGTTGGAACATTAGGTAAAAGTAGTTGTTAGGAACGTTTCGTGCGAGCCTCTGAAAACATTGATCTAGAGTTGCCCTTTACCATTGGCCTATTATGGGTGAT
>JAUUDW010153181.1:0-12618 GCA_032361385.1 Panulirus guttatus | reverse complement strand
TCCTGCATGCCAGAATGCTTCAAGAACTATTGTTAAAACAAAAGTATACAGTACTGTACAGCATACTCCAATTAAACTTTAAACTTTTTTATTAACATATGCAGGTTTTTTTCATATTATACTGTCATAGAGCTCGGTATTTTAAGTATTTTTTTATGTACAAGTCTGCCACTCATTTTCTTTTAAAGCCATCATGATAAAGAGAAATGAAATGAAGGCTTGTGCATGATACTTAATAGTCCTTTTGTTCTCTGTCACTGGCTAAATGTACAGAGTAGCTACTGTGGCTAAGGACTTAAAAAGAAAATTCATCATGAATTTTCACATATTCTATGGGCTGGTAAATGTAGATCCATTTCAAAAAGTTTATAATTGATCTTAGGATATTTTTCAATCTAATTCTATCCAAGTTTCACTTCATTCCCTCACTGAGAATTGCTGAGATTATGATATGCATCATAAAAATTTCTAAACAGTCTGTTCCATAGTGACCAAAAGTTTGCATAAAGAAATATAGTCAGAAATTGGCATTTACTATTTTTTTAATATTTGAATTTGTATTTAAACATGTTCTGACGGATGTATGTATCAACCTTAATTGAAGTCAACAGGATATTTGATAATCTCATATGTTGCTCAACAAAAGTGCCAACTACACTGAAAATGCATGCCAAGTTAAACTGCATCTAATGAATTTGGATACTTTTTTCAGAACCATCCTATATTTATTTGCATATAAATTCCATCAACTTGCTGTAGTTCTCCTAAACCATTTGTCCTTGCTTATGACTCATTTGTAATAGTTGTCTCTTTTCATTCATTGTTCAAGTTATTTTTTCATGTGGAAGGATCCAATCATGGACTGAAGTCCTCACTGAAGACGGGCCTTAATGAAACATAAATAAAGGTTACAGGTACAGAGAAGAAAGAAGGAAAATAGAAGACTGTAAAAGTTTTTGTGAAGCTGGGGAAACTTGACTTTTGAAAAGGGTCAGGTAGTTGATGTTAGAAAAACAAGAGAAAGGCAGAGTACCAAAGCTTCAGTGTGTAAGGAAAGAAGTGGACATCACAATAGCACTCTCTTGATTTACAAATGACCCAACACTTCTTGTGTGATAGAGTGTCTTACCAAGTATTGCTTGGTCGAGGTACTGGTTGAGGCATGCCAGATGCCACTTCTCAACTGCAGAAACCAAAATAGTTTTTGTAGAGGAGGGCAAGAGAACCAGCAGTGGGGTACAGGGAAAGTGGATCAAGTTTGGTCAGAATGCTTTAGGCTTGACTCTAGTAAACTTGCAGAGTTAAAACTGCCCCAGTATGCCCTACAAGGATGAATCATTCTGTTGTATAATTAAAGAAAGTGTTCAGAGGAACTGAAGAGTCTCTTGTATCTTTACAGGACTTCCAATTTCTGAAGATGCAGACTTAGTTGATTGCATAAACTGGGGTTTCCAAGATAAGTGGTATGGAGGTGTTCAGTATATTTATTGAGTGGTGGAAATCAAATCCTGAAGCCACACCCTATCAAAAGCTTTAAGATATCCACGGTTACAGCATTCAGTTCCACAAATTCTCATAAAGGATGACCAGGAAAGGATAACACTAGTTGATCTCATCAGGTAGATACCATACTGATCAGAGAAAGAACTTTAAGGTTTAAGATAGGAAAATGGGAGGTATGAATAGATTGAGAAGCTTTGGAAATGTTAAGGCAATATGACAGTAAGTGGAAAGTTTAAGAAAGTTACCCTTCATTAGTAAAGGCTGTTTCTTGGGTTTTTAAGCAGAAGCCAAACAGAAAAGCAGGCAAAGTTACAACTTTTGAGGAGGGATGTCATCTGGTTTGTATGCTTTTCTTGAGTTTAATGAGAGCTTTACTTTCTATACTGCATGAAGATATGTTTCAAAGAATGGCATAGGAATAAGAGGCGTATCATGTTGTGAAGAAATGTTCTCATCAAATGTAGCATTGCAGGCAACATGAGAACCAAAAGGGGTTGTATAGACAGTAGGAGAGAGTTTTAAAATAATCATAAAGGAAAAATGAAGGAATAGTAGAGTAATAACAGAATTTGGTACAGACACTTTTGGCCTTAGACCAAAAATATATATCAGTAGAAGAAGAAATGTTTTCGAACTTCCTCTGCTTAAAGAATTATTTCACCTCATGTTTATCATGAGTAGAAGGGAAGAGAACTTTTCCAGGTCTGATTTGTTAAGTCCCTTGCCCAGATAGCCTTCCGAGTTATGGTAGTCTTAGAAGAAGAGGGAATATATTCCCGCATTTGCACAACAATAACCTCTGCCACATACTCAGGAGAGGAGAGGCAGAAATCATCCCAAGAGAGATGGAAAAAAAATGTTTGTAATAAGCCCAGTCATTGCTGTTTCACTGCCATAACTGGCATATAGAAGGGGCAGTCAAGGAAAGCAATTCCATGAATAAAGAGGCATTTACAAGAGTTGGTCAAATGAACCAGTTAGGGGGGAAAACTGTAAAGCTCTAGTGTAAACAATTTGGATGATATCTAGTGTGTTACAAGGATGGTTACTACAATCTGGAATATGAGTAAGGTGGTTTATAATTTGCTCTAGATTATTTACAGTGAAAAATGTAAGGGCTTCAGTCCCCTTGCCTGAGTGAGAGTATTTCATCTGATGTGTATTTTCAAACATTAGCAGAGAACTGTAGCTTGAAAATGAGGGGGTATCACAGCTTTGGGCAGGAATTGAAATAAATTGGGGTAGTTAGATAAATCTTCAGCCAGATAAAATCAAAAGTGGAGATTCAAAGTCATGCAATGAGTGTTTTGTGTTGGAATAAACACAGACTTTTGCTATGAAGAGGAATGAATATTTTATCATAAAAGGAATTAGCGGAAACATCTTAGGAAAGGCACATGGTGTTTGGTAGAAGGATGGTTTGTAGAAAGACTACAAATGTTGGTTAAATTAATCGGAACAGAGTCATGTTTATTATAGGAGCAATGATGGGCTTGGAAGAGGGGCTAATTCTGCTGCTGCTTGAATCTTTCCTTGTGTTGGTAGCAGCGGGAACGTATGGAACCTTGGTGATTCTCTGCACTCCATTTTGCCAGACACAAGGGTTCATCAGCCTATTGAACTCCTGTGTGTTTGTGTGTAGTGGTGTATTATGAGAAAATGATCGGAAAGAGTGTGAAGAGAGAAGTAAAAGAAAGGAAAAGTATGGTGTAAGTGAGGGGGAAGTCCAGTAATTCTGACACAGTACATATGGATTGGGCATCATTTTAACACTCCTGAGTTGTGGTGGAAGTACTTTCCCTGCTTAGTTTTCTGAATTGAAACTTTCTGATGATTTGCTAGTCTTGTGTCAGTTTGCTCATCATTTTGTTCATATATTGTGTGTATAACAAGCTGTGGTGTCCTTTACCATTTAAAAACTGTCTGTAAGTGGAAAGTTAGTACCGCTAAGTGAATTAGCTGTTAATTGATTGAATAGGTGTTCATAAATTTTTCCTGATAGTAGTAAAAAGTTTGCAGTGATTCTGCTTTACCAGTAGCCAGTTTAATTGTCACCATACATTGTTAAATGCTCCGTGTTCATCTGGTAATTTAATGACATAACTGTTTCATCAAATGAACAGTAGCTTCATAAGTACTGAGTACACCTGAGACTGGAGAATGTTTTAATAATGAGATATCAGAACTGGAAGATTGTAAATTCTAAACTGTAACTTGCTTCTCATTATCTTCAGTTGTCTCCTGTGGTTTCATTATTATGTATTTAAACTTAACAGTATATGGACAGCTTCTGTTGCTGGGATTACTACCGTATGTTGGAACATTATTTTTATATTAGAGAATGTAATGGAATAGTTGCTGGATCAGTTTTGACTGAAAAGGCTCTTAGATTGTGAGCATTTAAAAGCTTAGGTGTTGGGTAGTGAATATGAATGATCAGCTTTGTTGTTAGACTAAGGCTATCTTGCATTATTATCAAGGTAACACATCGTAGTCTCTTCATCACTGTATTTCCTCTGTGTGACCCTATGCATGATTGTACAAAATCCAAGGGATTACTCCTCTAAGCATCCTTTGATTTTCATTATTTCTTTTTGCAGTTCTGAGTGGTCCAATCTTGACCAGTTCCAATGCATATCCAAAAAATGCCTGCACAGTCGGTACGTTAAATGGCTTTGGAGTTAAGCCTTAGGGGAAGGACAAATAACCATAGCCTTAAGAGGATAGTCATATATTGTACCATACAAATAGCCTGAAATGTGCTTGTTAATGATGTTAGTCAGAAAAATTTTATTACTTACTATTTAAAGTGATTTAAACTTGCTAAGATATTATGTTGATTTGCAAGTTATTATTATATGTAGCTGTGTACATACTTTTACATTTATGCAGATGAGAATATAGCAAAGGACACATTGTTGTTTAGTAGTTGAATTTATTTAATTTTTTTTGCATGGCTTGTTTGTTTATCCTTTCCCCCAGTTTAGAGTTTAGTTTGTTTTGTTACCTTTATATTATGCATGTACTTAGTATTAATTGATACCTAGTATACAGATAAGCTTAGTTTTAAGGAGAAAATACATCGATATTAAAAAAAATGTTGCTTTTTGTTTCATCTTCTCATTTTTTTATTTTAATGATTTATAATTTTTATAATTACATCATTAATATCAATTAAGATGACACTTGGCATTTGGGGACATTTATAGTGCAAAGAAAAATTCAGTGAGAGTTTTGAGTTGCAGCATGTCTCCCTGCTGTACAGTCTATAGAGTTCAGCTAGTGCAAATATACTATGATTAACCTAATTAACAGTATAAGAGAAGCATGTTGTAAGTAGTAGAGTCATTGCCCGTGGAAACCCATAGAATCAACAAAATGGGAGAAGTTAAAAGATTTTTTTTTTTTTGTCCAGTTGATGGTTATTTTCTCTGGCCATGTTCACACTGCAGCAGCACTGATGATATGCTGCATGTTTTTACTCCGTACTATTCATCAGGCATTACTGCATGGAGGTGCAGCTGCAGTTAAATGGATTTAGAAAGTGTGTGTGACAGCAGGGAAAATTATCTTATTCCTGATGATTGGACGAAAATGGTGGTATTTTTCTGCTGTGTAAAGGTACAGAAGGTAAAAATGATTTTTGGAATTTCAGAGGAAAAAATACCTTAATCAGATTGGCAAGGTATGTAGAAGGATATTTATTGATTTTGTTATTGATCATGTGATGATAAAGATGGATTTAGGAAGGTGAAAATATGTATAGACTCAGGCAGGTTGGGAAGAAAGTTCTAGATAAAAAGGAAAGGTGCAACATCCATGGGTTTAGAATGTGAATAGGAAAGGACTTTTGGAAGTTCTCTGACCAGTATGTATGGAAGATTTCTCAGTGCTTTTAAGTTGGACATAGTCCTTGAGTTAGTGTAAATGATGATGTGAGTGGTTTAAAATAAGCCTGGCAGTGAAGCAATTATATTACCATGGTTGTTAAGTTGGGACATTACATCAGATGAGAGTGAAATGGGGTGATTGTGGTATATTTCAGTATCATAGCAGAACAGATAAGAAGCTACCACAGTTATTGTATGTAGATAATGCAATTCTGTTAGCTGATTCTGGAAAAATTGGGTAAATTAGTACAGTTAGTCTGATGATGTATGCAGAAGAATGTTAAATGTAATTGCAACAAAGCTGTGAAAAGCTGTCTTGTTCTGTCAAGAAATGAGCAGTAGTGTGTAATATCAGTGTAAACTGAGAAGAAGGTTTTAGTGAGTTTACTGGTTTGGGAGTGATTATCAAGGAGGGTGATATATATTGGGAAAGTTGAAGTGTGAAAAATGTGCAAAGGAAAACTGTTGATGCAACAAGACCTGAGGTGAATCGGTAAATATTTTTTAGTGTAGTGTGTTAAACCTACTGGTTCTTATGGTCTTATCCTTGTTTTTCTTCATTTCTTTAGCAGACTTATGTAGTAAAGCTGGAATTAGGAGAATGAGGTAAAGAATAAAGATGTGAGCAAGATATATGGTGGGAAAAACTTCAGAAAGATGATTGGACAGTTTTATGATGTTATGATTATTTCGATGCATGATATACAGCAGTTTGGTATATTGTACAAAAAGAAGAGGTAGACTGAAATAGAGATACCAGGTGGGGTGAAGGAACTACTTATTTTTAGTAATAGTTCAGGATATGCTGCCAGAGGTATGAGTTTTGAAGATGTGCAATAGGTATGTGTAGGGGGAAAATTTTTTATTGGTCAGTGATTTTTAAATGAAATGCACTTGTTTTGAAAGATTTGAATTTAATGATTTTGAATTCTTACAAGTGTGAAGTGATACAGTTTGAATGTCTTTGAGTTTGGCAGAAACATTTAATAAAAGATAACCAGAGGGAAGATGCTCAGAGTAATTAAGGAAATATCCCTGAGAAATGGATGTTAACAGAGAAGTCTGCAAAAAATACTCAGATTCCATGCTTTATGGAGGTATTACTGCATCATCCACTTTGTTTATAAGTTAAGATATATGCACATGATATAGACACTGAAAAATTAAAGGAATAATCTAACTGAAGTAGTAGGTAGATCTAAATGCTTTAGTTTTATTACAATGAGCATAAATTGAAAGGTATCTTGGAGGAAGAGTTTCCTACTACATGCCATTGCAGTGTGTTACTATTCTTACTTGTTATTGTATTTTAGTATATGGTTATAAGGTTTCCATTACTAATCATACATATTGGGTATGGTGAAATAGGCAACTGTCTGAACAAATTTTCTCCAGAGTGAGCTTGATTTTAAATCTCTACACCTCCCTCTTCCCTCTGCTGTATAAACAGAACACATTCAGAGGGATACGGTCTTCCAAATTCCGACATGTTTATGGAAAAGGTACTAGGAAGGAAAACTGCTACGAGAATGTCTTCATCACTCAGAAGACCCATGACACAGCAGCTTGTGCAGTGAATCCAAAGTTTGTTGCCATTGCTGTAGAGGTTGCTGGTGGTGGAGCCTTCATTGTTCTTCCCTTAGATAAGGTGAGCTAAGCATTTTTGTCCAGACTAGAATAGGGCATATTTTTAACTTGTATGTAGTTAGGATACTGTAATTCAAAGAGGATTTAATTATCATGAGGATATCTTCATTACTCGCCCTCTTAATGTAATGATTCTGCACTGTTTAATGCATGCTGGATATGATTGAATCTGTCAAAAGAAAATTACTGATAGTACAACATTTTCTTTGTGTTAGTATGCTGTAAAATTTTCTATTATATCAGGGTTCCAGAATTGCCATAATACACTTGAATTACTGTACTTCTGGAAAAAGCACGTTAATAATTATTTCAACAGACTGGTCGAATAGATGTGAACACCCCAAAGGTAACTGGCCATGCTGGACCAGTTTTGGATCTCAAATGGTGCCCCTTCAATGACAACCTTATTGCTTCTGGTGCTGATGACTGTACAATCAAGCTTTGGCATATTCCTGATGGTGGACTTAAAGTTAACCTCACGGACCCATTGGGTGACCTTCAGGGCCACCAGAGACGGGTTTCTTTAGTGGAATGGCATCCAACAGCTGAAAATGTTCTGTTTTCAGCTGGTTATGATTACCAGGTATGTTAACTTACAAATCTATAGAAAACCTGCATTTTTTAAAGCCTGTTCTCTTTCCTGAAATGAAAGGAAAAATATACACTACTCGAATCAGAAATACTTTCCTCCATGCTTAGACTTGGTTGGGACAAGGAGAATTTTTTCCTAACACATTATTTACTTATTTTCTTATCTAGTGTTGTAAACCCGCAGACATTAAAACATTTACCTAATATTTTTGAATAACTGGCATTAAAAATAATGAAATAGATACCACTTACTTTAACCAAGAAATAAAACTGTATGGGAATGAGGATTGCTTTTTCAAGGTCATCATCAGCAGAGGAAAGCTTAAGAAGTAAGGGAAATGAAAGATAGTTAGGGAAAAAGAGCAATATTTAAAAGATTCTTTTGGGTTGCATCACGTGTTACAAACCATAAATTAGTATCGGTCTTTGAATGTGATAAGAAATCTGTTTTTTCATTATCCTGCGTATGTGATGAAATGTTTTGGTGTGTTGCAGATACTTGTTTGGGACACAAGGCGAGCTGCTCTTATGCAGACCATTGATCTGCACTCTGATGTAATTTACAGTCTTTCTCTGAATCGTGATGGATCACGACTAACCACAACTAGCAGGGATAAACGCTTGCGAATTATTGATCCTCGTTCTGGCAAACTTCTACAGGTGAGAGAATTAATTATGAAAAGTTTTGTCCATATTTAGCCTCACTGTTTTGATGTATTACTTTTCAGTTATCACTCTTAAGATATATAGATTTGATATAGCATACTAAATGCTTCGTAGGGGTAGAAATTAAGGGACAAGATTTTATATTGTAATGAACTTACCAAAGTGGTAATGTGTTAAAGAATTATTAATCACTGTGTAAAAGTTTGAGGGAAGAAAGTTGGAAATATGCTGAGATCTCTGATGAATGATAAGAAGTGTTGAGTGTTCAAGAAGGCTACATTATTTTAAGAGTTTTTCATGTGAAACAGTACTTTCCTTGTGTATGGATGAATGAATAACACAGGCAGTAGTAGATTTGGATTACTGTGCATTATAGCAGGAATTGGGTTAAAAAGTGAAGTAAGGGTGGTAGAAAAAAGTTGACATAGATATAAAATGCTTCTGAATGAATGAATGAATAAATGCCAAGATTACATAACTATTTAAAAAGGGTGGTGATGATGCATGATAGTTTGCTTGAAGGTAGGAGGGGAACAGGAAGAACTGATAGAGATGGGCAGATCTAGTGCTTGGATTGCTGAAGGCTAAGAGTAATATGAATATGGATGCCATGCAAATATTTGCTGATTTTGTGCACCAGTCTTGTTTTGTGCAAGAATGGAAGAATTAATAAATATATTTGTCCATGACTAAGTTGTGCATGTGGGAGAAAGCGGATTGAAGAGAAGTACTGTAATGGAAATTTTGTTCACGTTTCCACACAATAAATGGTGTTGTATTTCAATGAACAGTGAAGCTCATGTATTTGATCCACACGGTTTATATTGGGATGGTATTAAAGATTATATATTCATAAGAATTGTCTGAAAAGTCTTACGTGGAAAAAATTAGGTTTATATTAAAGTTACAAGAAAATCACAGATATGAAAACTAAACATATTTTAAGTAAGCCTGGCAAGGTGTACTGGATGTACAATAGCTTTCATGTCTTGCTCATCACTGAACTGTATGTGCACAGTTGGCTTCCCCACATAGTGAAAGTATAGTGACCACTAAATTACCCCAACCAACCAGACACTGGTTTGTAGCTTATTAGCCTTAGTTAAGTGTTGAGTTCTTCTTCACTTCCTGAACCCACTTCTGTCTGGCGGACTTTCACTTAAGTGTTATGTACTTTATATTGAGCTAGATTTGTCCAGTTTGTTCTGGAGTTTGCATCTAAGGACCTTTGCTTGTATATAGGAAAGTTTTGGATCTATTAGAGCTGCCAGCTTCAATAGTTTTCATATGATTAATAAGCTTGTGAGATATGTGAAGCAGAGTCATAAAGAACTGAGAATAGTAGTATGACTAATGTTTCAGCTTCTTGAAAAAAAAAAAAGATAACTGGCTGTTAGTTCATTCCTGATAATTTGTTACATTATTTATGTGGGTGTTACTGTCTTTAATGCTAGAGCAAGATTTCAGTTTTCAGCTGCAAGTTAAGATCATCTTGAGAGTTAATATTTGTTCTTGAACCAGTAGCCAGCAGTGACAAATACCTGTACAGTACAACATCCAAAGTGCTTGCTAATCAAGATGGTTGGACTTCATATGATGATGATGATGTGAGCCAGCTAAACTACCAATATAAATAATATGAGCCTGTTAGGTTTGACTATATCTATTTATATATCTGATGTCTGTTCCCAACTGGAACTCCCACAAGGGGGTGACCATGGTAATAGTCTCTATAGCTAGTAAACGCCAGTGCTGCTTCATCGCCTTTAGCGCCTCACCCTTAACAGGCCACTGGCAGAGGGCAACTCTAGTGCAGTATTTGTAGAGGCTCCTACCTAATGTTCCAACAGACTACTTAATGTATGAGAGTAATTAGAAATTCTGGTTGTATTATTTTGGCTGGTTTTAAGCTCAGGCAACATACTGACTATGGCCATCCCACGTCTGCAAGTAATATCTGTGAAAGAGAAAAAGAAGCAGCGAGAAAAAGAAGCAACATAATGAAGAGAAAGCGAAGGGGATGTAAGGCAAACTGCTGCTTTTGATTGAACTTTGTTGGTAAGAAGGATTTGAAAAAAAAATTTTCTTAATTTGAGAGAGGTACAGTATTTGACTTCACAACAGCATAGATCAACCCTCTTTTCAGCTTGTCTAGGTCTGAATTAGGGAAGTATTTGAAGAGGAAAGGTAAAACAAGTAAATGAGGAATATTGCTACTTCAGTGAGACAGAAAAGTGAAAAGATTTATTATTACAGATAAGTTTGCATTAGTGTGATAAGATCATGTGGTAAACTGGCTGTTTTTTACTATGGCATTGGCTTTACCATTTGAGAAAGATTTTGTGATAGGTTGTAGGTCAGACCAAAATAAAGTCAACAACTGTGAATCAGCCTTCATCAGCATTGTTGAGAATTTCTGGTTGCTCTGTTGTTCACTTGTTTTCTCATCTACTAAACAGGTTCTGCCATGTTCTCTGAAGAATTAAAAATATAAAACATCTTTCTCAGTCTCATACTTACCACCCATGACTTTAACAGTGATTTTTCATCATTAATTATTAATCCATAAACTTGCCAGTACAGATACACTAGTATCAGATTTGGGCTTTAAAAGTATTAATACAGTCAGTTTCACTCACCTTGCCCTAAAAGTTACTATAGAAATTTATTACACACACTTGGCCAATGGAGGCCATTCAACACTGTTAATCTTTCTCAACATCATTGGAGGCTATTCCACAGCTTTCCCATTTTAGTAAGGCATTACTCGCCATTTTTTATGTCTTTTAATCCATCATATCTGTTCTGCGAACCCCTTAAAGCTAATCCAGTTGTACCAATACAGATGTTTTGTATATGTTAAAGGTAATACGCTGACATATAGTGAATATTTGTGTATAAAAATTTCAGGAAGGTGTATGCCATGAAGGTTCCAAGGCTTCTAAGGCTGTGTACTGTGGGGACACTGGTTTAGTATTCACTACTGGGTTCAGCCGCTTTAGTGACCGACAGTATGGAGTCTGGGATGAGAAGAGTCTGAACACACCTCTTCGACTGGATACCATTGACTCGTCCTCAGGTGTCTTAACGCCATACTACGATCATGATACAAGAGTTGTCTTTGTGGCTGGGAAGGTAAGTTTCCATTTCGAACATGTGTTTACATGGTTAATTTAATAGTAAAGATATTGTCTTAGGACTTCCTGTGATAGCTCCTACTGATTTTTTGTTAATGCTCTGGTTTCCTTTCAGGGTGATGGCAATATCCGCTACTATGAAATCACAGACACACCACCTTACTGCCATTTTCTCAGTCAGTATATATCAGGTGAACCTCAGGTGAGGAATTATTTCTATACTGAAGATGTACTTAATCTGTATCCTCAAAGTTAAAAATTTAGTCATCATAAAAGCAAACTGTTCATTATTGGCATAGGTTGGACTGACCTTTATGGTAAATGAAACTGAAAGCAATATATGCAGCTCCTTCATGTATGCTTCATGCTCCTGTTAGTACACTCACAGAACAAAATTTTGGCACAAAAATGACCATGCCTGCCCTGCCAACCTCCAGTGTCAAATAATCGGATGCTTCCTGACAATTCAGGGTTCCACCCATTTCTCTCTCTCTTTAAAACAAAGCTCACTGTTTCTTAGATGAAGTTTTCTACACATAACCTCCTTTCCCAGAACCCATGTTGTCTCTCACTTATGTAGTGTCTCCTTTGTAAGTAATCATCCATTTGCTGATTAACTTTTCTGATGTTTGTAGCCCTCACTTGTCAGAGATATTTTCTGTAATTTTAGTGCAATTTTCTGGTCACCTTTCTTAAAGATACACATTATTTGCTCTCTTCCACCCAACTTCAGTGATTTTTGAATAATATCTAATGCAGCTTGTCAAGTGTTTCTGCACACACCTTTAACAGCTGTAGAGACTTCATCAGGAACATGTGCTTTATATGGTTCAAAACCCTATTATAGTTTGCTCATGTTTTTTCTAACAACTTCAGAACTTTCAGAGTCCTCTTTCCCATCTCATCCCATTGGTGCTGAGCCTGTAGTGTTCACTAGGGATATACCCATTAACTTATGATTCCCTTCTTCATATATTTTCTTATCATAATTACCTACTTTTACTTTCTGGGAGAGAGTCTTACACTTATGGATGGAGCCCCATCTCTTGAACATTTGTCACTGTGATAAAACTTTTTAAACTTTTGCATGTAGTCTGCAATTACTATTTTTTCATTCAGTTTCTTTCATTCATCCACTACCCTTATACTGTAAAAGTATTTCTTTACATCCTCCCTAACCTGTT
>JAUUDW010153074.1:0-14958 GCA_032361385.1 Panulirus guttatus | reverse complement strand
TCAATCAGGTGCCTCTTGACAGCACAGGTCACAGGTGAAGACAGCTAGATCTGGCAGGTCAAGCGGGTTGCCTCTGTTGACACGACACAGGTCAGAGCTCGAGGAAGCGGATCTCGCAGATGAAGTGGAGCCTCTCGTGGCACTGGTTGTCATTCCAGGCTCCCTGGAAGAGCATGGCGCAGTCCTGGCCGGTGCCGTTCTGCTCGTAGTTGTTGGGTTGCCCGCTGTCCCAGTTGACGTACTGAGGCCGACTCCCTGCGGGGGACACACGACTCTCCCTTAGACGCTCCCTGAGACTTAACCCCCCAAAAGCGTCTGCAAATGCAATCCTACCTTATACTTCCTTTCACTCCCTCATGCCTCCTAAGTGTCCACACACACATGCCTTCATACTCCCTTATACTCGTCCCTCCAAGTGTCCACACACACACACATGCCCTCATACTACCTTATACTCGTCCCTCCAAGTGTCCACACACACACACATGCCCTCATACTCCCTTATACTCGTCCACCAAGTGCCCACACACACACATGCCTTCATACTCCCTTGTACTCGTCCCCCAAGTGTCCACATACACACAGGCCCTCATACTCCCTTTTAGTCCCTCATACTTTCCCACGTGTCCACACACACACCACACACACACACACACAATAAACTTCATGTATCCCCTGGTTTTCCTCACACATGTGTAAACATCCTCACAAATCCTTACATATAAACACACCTATAATGTCTTCAGGCATCCTTACAGTTGAACCCCCATAAATGGCGTCCCCTACCTCCAGAGAGAAGGAGGGACAGAGTGAATTGCTTCACAGGGGTTCCCCAGAGAGAGGGATTCCAGCCCTGAGAGAGAGAGAGAGATCCCCAGAGAGAGTGAGCCCCGTGAGTAGTCCCCAGCGAGATAGAGTAAGCCCCGTGAGAAGCAGACCCCAGAGAGCGAGAGAGGAAACCCCGTGAAAGGCATTCCCCAGAGTGAGCGAGCCCCACGTGAAAGGCAGACCCCAGAGAGAGAAGGAGCCCCGTCAGAGGCAGTCCCCAGAGAGGGAGAAATCCCAGCAGAGTATAAGCCCCAAAAGGAGCGACCCCAGAGAGCTGGGGGGAAGGGGGGATTTGCATACATACCGTCGGAAAGGCGCCAGTCCCCTTCCTTCTCCCGATCGCTTAAGCCAATCCAGTAGGCGTCTGCTGGCTTCAGGCTCTCCTGCACCACCCGCTCCTCCTCGGCATTCTGTAGGTGGCAATATAGGAGGCGAGGTAAGTGCAGGTAGCAGGGGAGTGTAGGTGGGGGTTGGAGAATCCTGTGTAGGTAACCCATGCCACATCTAAAGCTTTTGGCTGGGTGTGGCACCGGGGTCTCATCTCTAAGCTTTCCTCTTTTGGTTTCCCACCCTCACTTTGCTCCCTCATATCTAGCGTCCTCTCTGGCCGATCAATCTCCGTGGTCGTTGATGGATCAGCCTTCCCCCACTCTCTTCATCAACAGCGGTGTCCCGCAAGGTTCTATTCTGTCCAGTACACTTTCTCTCCTTTTTATCAATGATTTCTCCTCTTACACAAATAACTTTTTTTCCCCACCTAGAAACTTTGGAACTCTCTACCTTCTCATGTCTTTCCCAATAACTCTGACCTGGCACTTTTTTAAAAAAGCTTTTCACTTCCTCCATGTCTTCATTTTACCCTTCCTAGTATTTCAATTAAGGCCCGGCCTTGATTTGGACTTTTGTCCGTGACTGGAGCCTCCAACATTAAAAAAAAAAAGAATACAAGCTGCACATAAAGCACACACTAATGAACATTAGCTACGCTGTGCAGACTGTACAATTGCGTCCGACTCTGTACAAGTGGAGGTGCATCAGATGTACTCACCTTGATAGCAATGAGTCTGGCCCCATCTAAGGTACATCTGCGTTCGGCTTCGAGGAAAGTAAGCTTGACCTTGTTGAAGACCCGGAACGCGAAGAGACACGCCATCTCGTAGCTACTGGGAGCTGGGGGAGAGACGGGGAGAGGCTAGAGAGGGTCTGCTGGGGGAGACAGCAGAGGATTTTCTGGGGGAGACAGTGGAGGGTAGAGAGGGTTTGCTGGGGAGCGGGGGAGATAGAGGGTTGAGCTCTCTTGGGAGGTAGGGAGATTGTGGAGGGTAAAGAGGGTCTTCTAGGGGCTGAGGAGATAGTGGAGGTGAGAGAGAGGGTCTGCTGGGGAAATGGTGGAGGGTAGAGGAGGGTCTTCTAAGGGCTTGGGAGATAGTGGAGGTGAGAGAGGGTCTGCTCGGGAGGTAGTCGAGGGTAGGGAAGGGTGTGCACTGGAGAACTTTTCCCCATTTCGGAGCCTCGGGTTCGAGGTGCCGATGCTTCGTTCACTGTTTGTTTTTTCTTGCCTTTTTTTTTTAACACGACGGGGTCGATCGACCCTTGACCACGATGGGAGAACCCTTGGGGTCTTTGACTCGAACCCCTTAAGGGTCAGGTCAGGCCAGGTGGAAGGCCAAGGTCACCATCACGCACTCGATAAAAGCTCGAAGCTTCTTGGTCAAGGGTCGAAGCTTCGTGGTCATGGGTCGAAGCTTCGTGCTCCAAAAATTTTGATATATAGCCTGCTGTCCTCAAATGGTGCTATGGTGACTATAGATCTAAGACAGAACTTGTAAATATTTACAAAATTTCATGAAAAAAATTGTTGAAACGTCTCGAAACGGTGTCGTGGATGTAGGAGACGTGTTTACCTTTGAAGGACCCGTACTCGATGAAGGACTTCCCCCTCCTGAGGTAGACCCGAGCCCCCGGGGAGTGCGCCAGGGACGCAGGGTGCGGCACGCAGGGGAGTAGGGCGCAGCGCCCTTCCTTCTCCCCATCGGCGTCGTCGAGGGACAAGGCGGACCTCGAGGGATCTCCGAGCCCGTCGTGACCACCGCATCCGTTCTGGCCACCACTGCAGCCGCTGGCCGTCTCCTGCAAATTTTTAAGGACGTGGATATCAAGTCATAAGGTCCTTAAAACACTTAAAACGATAGCACAGTCTAGATCTCACAAGCTCTTAAATCATGCAGAAGCCGAATGGAATTTGTCTCACGCTTGGTGTATGCACATGACGCCTTGGTGGTGGCCAGATCTAAGAAAGGGGGGCGTTTGTATGGCTCTAAACGGCTATTATGGACTTAACGAGCAACGCTACCGTAATGGTAGTTAAGACCGACCCTTGGGGAGGAGAGAGGTCGCCACACGAAGCTAAGGCAGTTCTGCACCCCGGCGGCGAAGCACTCCAATCCGCAGCCGGCGACCGTGGTGGGCGTCGTGTGGGTGGTGGGCGGAGCCGAGTCCCGCGCCACCATCAGGAAGGTGGAGGTGGGCCCGCCTGAAGCCACCCCCACCAATGCCGCTCCCAGCACCACCACTGTCGTTGTCGTCTCCAACAGCGACTCCATCACTTCTCTAGCCATGTATATATATACAAATATATAAATCATATAGGAACTGGTTCTTATATTACCTATATTTTGTCATGCGTGATACACCAGTGTCAGTTACTATCATGTGTCAGTTGTCATGTATGATTTGCCAGTATCAGTGTTATATTCCACTTGTTTCTGCATCATCCCTACGCTCGTGTTATGTGTCATATGTTCCCGTCGTATATACCAGTGTCATGTGTCATACACCATATTCACGTCATACACTTGTCATGTTTTCACAGGGATATACTCGTACCGTGTCATACACCAGGGATATGTTATTAAAAGTCGTTTTACCAGGGTCATAATATAATCATATTCATTATTTGCTGTCATACACTTGTCTGGCACCAATGTCATGCGTCAATATGAGCATTTATATCCGTCGTTATCAAACGCTTGATAAGTCCTGTATCAATTATCACAGCCGATGCCAGAGATGTCATTTATCACATTTACTCCATTGTCGTGTTTCACTTATCTGTTAGTGTCACGAAAATCAGTCATCTCAGTAACGTACTTATGTCATGCTTCCGTCACAGACAGGTACGACATCTCGTGCGTCCGTTGCAGGTCTGTGCTGTCGAAGTATATGTCTCTGTCTGTGTCCAAAAGCTAAATGTAAAAGCAAACTATATTGACTAAAGAATTTATGAACTTCCAGTAGAAAAACATCAGTAAACACACACAAGTGTTCCTTCTAAGGGCACGCTCCCGCGTCAGGGCAGCAGAAGGGCACCATAAGGGACACATTTCTGAAATGGTGATAATTACTCTATTGATTTACAATATTTACAGTTAACACCCTCTTTCTGAAAGGCGTCCTGCTGCGGCAGGGATGAGGTGTGGACTCCTTTCAAGCGAGAGTTCTTCGACGAGTCAGTCTGTTTCTCTCATTCCGTTTTGGTATTAAGGGAATTTTAAAGTACCCCTTAAATATTTGTCTTTATTGTTCTCATTTAAGCTTGACTTAAACTTAAGGCCGTTACGGTTCACCCCGCTCGTGGTAAAAAAGAAAAACAGCGTCAGCATTTACTATACCGGGCGGGCTTCCGACTTGTTAAAATAGCGATGATGCACAGCCGTGTCACGCAGACCCACCCCCATTGTTCCGTACGCCAGGCCGGAAGAACCCCTAAAATAAGATTTAAGTAACATCTACTTAAATATCTCCGTATCGTTGTTTCCTATTAAAATGGGGCGGTTAAATCACGTTAATTTATTGTGTAACTAAACCCCAGGTGATTAGGAAATTCATGATCTATTTTGTATTAGATGTATTTACGGTAAGTGTATCGATTTATTTCGTTTTTAGGGCTTTGGGGGATTTTAGGGAAGGGACCCGTTGGCGGCAAACAGCCCTTGGCGGGACGGACACTGCGCTACGCCCTTCCTCCTCCTGCCGCAGTCGCAGCTGCTGCATTAGCGCCCGGAAACGCTGCGGAAGCGCCAGGCGGAACTGACTGGCGAGGGGCGGCGCGCTATATAACCTTGAGCGACAGGCCATTGTCGGCCCTTATCCCTTTACGTGTCATGCGCCGAACCACACGCGTGTCATGCGACCTTGATCGTGACACCCGTGTCGGTCGAGGCTGCCGTGGTCTGGTGTCACCTGCGTGTGTGTGTGTGTGTGTCAGACATGGCGTGGGTTTTTATCGTTTCTGCCAAGTTATGACACCATGAATTTTTTTTTTGGGGGGGGTCATTCCTTCATTTTAAAGTCGATTGATTCGTAATTCGATTTAAGGCTCTCAGATTCCATTGCCGTTTCTTGCATGGGTCTTTCAAAGGGTCTTAAAGGGTCAGAGGTCAAACCTAAATACGTATATTTTAGGTTATAGTGCGCTAGTCCCTTCCATGAGACAGAACGATATATACGTTTCACCCTAGAAGCCCCAAACAGTGCATAGGCATGAATATAAAATGAGGCAGTTCTGTTGTTAGGGGCCAAACGTCAAAAGTTTTTATCTGACATTACTCTTCCCACATTTTTGCAGGTGTCCGTGAACTTCTGCACAAACGTGTCACGTCACAGTCCCCACACTATGCATATATTAATTTGAATAATCCTAGTATTTAAGGGTCAAAGTTCGCTACTTTTTTCTTTGTTCATTTTCAGCCTAAACTTGTGAAATTTGGCACAAAGATGTCTTTCCACATGCCCTACATATTTACATCGGTGACAGCCCTTGTGACGGCCATCTTTCGGAATTTAAATGACAAAAGTTGCCTTTTTTCCACTAATCCACTTTGTTTAAACGCGGCACATTTTTTTTTTTCAAGTTTCATACAGTGGTTAAAATATGGGTCTTGCCTCACCCTGTCTATACCTTGACCCTCCTTGGGTCTCGCCTCATCGCTATATGCTTGTTTTCCAATGTCTTGTAACTTTTGAGGCAAAGAAGGCACGTTGAGGTAACCTGTGAGTTGCAGATGGTATAGTCATACGTGGTAGTGATGATACAGTGGTGGTGGGTAGTGATGATGATGTGTGGTGACGTTTTAAGACACGTGACGAGAAGCTGTGATTACAGACGTGATGATAAGTGATGAAATGCGAAGACATGGTTGTTGATGACGTATTAAATGGTGTTGGTGACGTAATAAATGTGAAGATACGTGGCGTTAGATGCCATGGTTAGTGTAGTGATGATGTGTTTGTATATACATACCCGTATGGTGACGACTGACGGTAAAGGACGTATAGGAATGACATATGTTGATAATAATGAATAGTAAAACTTGGTAACGTTAGAAACAAAGAAGTTAATAAGCTGGTAATTAATTATTTTCAGTAGCATTGACTCTTGTGGTATGGAGTGTTGTTAATAACTTATAATGGTGGTTGTACTGACATGTCGAGAATACAGTAATTGGTGGTAAAACCTTATAGTATTGACAGTAATAAATTAATAGGTTATACAGTGACAAATAAGATGGCGACATCTTGGTGATGAGTGTTCATAATTATGGGTACAGTTGTGATGGGTTATTATAGCCACAAGAATTATAATTACAGACGTAGATAATTACTGGTATACGTAATTAAAAATGTCGACATATCCCGTTACTAAACATTGGCGCACCGTATACAAGAGTCTAGTTTTTGTTGTGAGTCACATATACAGACATCTAGTATTATCTGGGAATTTTAGGATGCCGTGTATAACTCCTTTAAGCCCTTTTTAAAGTTATGGAGTGAGATATTAACTGTATACTGAATCTACAGAACTAAAGAACCGTCCCATAGGTCTGTGAATTGAGATAATTAACCTATGTGGCGTGGAGTATTTAAAATTCACTCTACCATTTCCAAAGCTTAAACTCTTGAGCGGGACGGCACAGCCTTTTGGGAATAAAATGGCCTGGCCTTTGTTGACCTGGCCCTTAAATGGCCTTCATATACCCAAGGGTCGTACCGTCGTGTTAAGGAAGGCCTTAGTTCTAAGTCTATCATCTCGTTTTACTGTAGCGTATTCGTCACAGTGTCACATTCACCGGTCACCATAAATATATATATTATTCACATTCACTAATGGAGAACTGGTGTCAAGAAGGGATTAATCCGTGGCGAGCACTCAAATTTTACCCTTTGGGACCGTGATGATTCGCACCGGTGAGTGGAAATATGCGTGGAAAAAATTCACGATAAGCTTCCTCCCTCTCTCGTCGGCGGCCGGCCGAGCACTGGCGCGTCCCTTAGTCCGTTCCCGTGCTGTCCAGTGTCTGACTAGTGACGTCACTCGAATGTATCGGTCAGCATCAACGGAAAACTCATTTGAAACTTTAGTTTCAATTTTATCTTGAAAATGTAAATAGTTTAAAGTGGTGTATGTATGAGTCGAATGCGTTTTTTGAGGAATGTTCCGTGGGATGCCAGCAGTCATACGCTCGGGTTAGCGCAACGGCCGTAAATGTCGATCCTAGCGGTTTAAAGTCTTGGGAAAAAATGTCACTTTATTGAAATACTTGCTGGATTTTCATGGCCTCGTCTGTTGCCCCGTCCTGTGGCGAATATAGTGTCCTTTTCCAGTCGCTCCATTAGCAGTAGACGGCGATGGAACGGCTATTTTCCCGGTTAAAAGGAACCATCAACGCTCGTGTGCCTCAGGAATCTGTGCTGATTTTCCGCATTTTTTTCTCTTCTTTCTCTCCAGAAACGATTGTCGTTCGCCAGCCTTCAGTCCCTGTTCAGCCTCGCGTTCATTCCACTAATCATTCCCCAGCTCATCTTCGTCTCCTTCCTCACTCCGACGTGTGTCCCATTTCCTTTGGCAACGTATGTATATCTGTTTGTATTTATTATGGCCTGTGATGCGTCTTCCAATTTAAACGTTTGATTCAACGGTGAAAAAAACGTTTAGTATGTTTATATATCACAGTTTAATTCTGTCTTGTTTTCTTGTGCCAAAATTTCATAATTATGCAGCCCAAACCTGCAGTAAAATAAATATTTTAGCCATAACCATTGTCTCCGCTCTGTATGGGAAACTGTTCATAGCATCACAAAATTTGCTTCCCCTTAAACTGGGGTTGTTACAGAGTCCTATTCGCCACTGTATGGAGTGCGGATTTCACACCAATGGCGTCTCATCCACAACCTCTCTTTTAACCAAAATGGAATCCAAAACCTTTTGCCTAATTAGCCTTCCAGCTATCACCTTGTCTCAACTATTCCATTCCTGACACCACGATGTTGTTTCTCTTGTTTCCATTCCACTGGTATTATTTCGGCCACTACTCTCGTGAAGGAGTTGGGCGTGTGTCCCAAGCCCCCTAGAGTCGTGGACTCGCGGCATATAACTGGCTGTTGCTTCCCATAGTTTTTTGCAGAGACCAACCATTCGAGGATAGACCGTTATAGTGTCTCCTCCTTTCCCTGCGTTGCGAATCTGTCCACTTCTCTTCCATCTTTCGTCGTTCCTCCTATAACACAAACACTTTTAGTAAGAGTCGGGTCTGTAAATACCTTAGGAGTTCACAGTAGTGCCCATTTCTTGTTTTGTAAGCTCACCTTGTACTAGGAGTATCAACCGGAATATGTCGTCTGTTGTCCGTTATACCTTTTTGCATATCAGTCTTCCTTCCAACTACTGGACCAGTGTGAACCAAACTTGGCAGGGGATGGCCCGTGGGTGGTTCCTTTTGAAAAATTGTGCCCCGCGACACCGGGCTCCATCCAGTATATACGGCGCCACAAGTAACAAGTTCTGTCTATACTGTTTTAAAGTTCTGTCCATACTTTTTTTTTCCAAGTTCCGTCCTTACTTTTCTCTCCATACTTTTCCCAAGTCGTCCTCATACTTTTGTCACGTTCTGTCCATATTCTTCAAAGTCCTGTCAATGCATTCATCTCAGTGTTTGCCACCCACAGTTTCTAAGTGATTTGATAGATTCATTCTATGTTCTCATTCCTTGTTTATGACTTCCTTCTGTCATTTTTATGGTAAAGAAAAAAATGCATTCTTTTACGTTATGAGATTTGTAATTCTCATGAGTGGATGGTTTTGGATTTTGCAGTGTCATTGGTTTCCACAGACCTTCACTTCCACTTTGTAAATCAAATTTGATTGGTGGAAATATTTGAGTAGTGGAGGTAACCCCTCATTTGACCGTTTTCCAAGGTGGTAAAACAGTCATTGTTTCCTCCCTTCATTGACAGGTCTCAGACACGATTTCACGACCCTCGGGTATGATAGGAGTGTGACCTTTGACCTAGGTCTCAGTTTTCGGGTCATAGACTGGTCTATCAAGGGTCGTCCCGTGGTGGTCTAGGGTTCGAACCGAGCCCCCTAGCTGGCCCCAAGGTGGCGAACGGAGAGGAAGATAAACTCATTCACGAACGTCAAGAGGAATCGTCGTTCGGAAAGTTCAACGTCAGCTACGTACAAATACGAAGGAATTTAAACAAAGTCACGGACCCATAGCCTTTGTTCGATGTCGTCTTTAGTTGGGAAAGTGATCAGATGGTCTATTGGTTCGTTGGCCTGTCAACTGCCAAGGGCCCGTTGAGGTCTTCAGCGTCCAAGCAGCCCCATCCACCAATCGGATTAACCGTAACGCCTGAAGAAGGTGTTACGGATCATTCTCAGACCACGTAACAAACTCGCTATGTATGTACGTGGCCCGCGAGAGGCCAGAAGGACAGAGGTTCGTGTGATGTGAGCAGATAACCACACACCTTCAACTTCATGATTTACGTTGGCGTAAAAAAAAAAAAAGCGTCAGTCATGGACTTGATGCATATTATGCGTATAATCTCGAAGGTTTTAAATGTTCTTAATGATGAGAGAGAATTTGAATGTCTCATTCTGGGTAATCGGTTTCTTTCCATTACTACGAAGAATATCAATCAGAATTTAAGCTTCATTACCTGCATATACATAAGTAAATACATGCATTCAAGGCAGAGGGGGACACACACCAATGAATTCCAAAGAATGGAGGATAGCTTTCCAAGACACTAATTCGAACGCCCTACTTATGAAGCCTAAGATTTTTTTTCCGATCCTTACGAAGCATTAAGCCGTGATGGACCTGCTGTTGAGGCTAGATGAAACAGTTTTACTTTTGATAGATGAAATAAATATACGAAGAAAAGTGAAAGTCTTTGGACAAGGGACACGAGGAAATGGACCTTGCTAGACAGGGAACACAAGGAACTTGGACTCCGCTGGACCGGAACACAACGAATTGGAAGCCGCTGGACAGGGAACATAAGGAACTGGACATCGCTGGACGGGGAACACAAGGAATAGACGTTGCTGGACTGGGAACAAGGAACTGGGCGTCGCTGGACAAGAAATACAATGGAAAGGACATCTCTGTCCCTTGCCAGCTAGCCAGCGAGGCAGGGGAGACCCCAAGTTCTGCTGAATTGATTCCTCTACAAAGTTGCAATTGATCCACTTCGTGTGATTAGGAAGAGACTAACGATAACAAATGGACAGTGTCTCATACCACTGAAAACGGGAAGGATGAGAACAAGAGCGTATTTTAGGTGACTCGCAGTTGTCAAATCATCCCTGTACGTCAGACTTATTTAAAAAAGTTCATACTCAAGTCTTAAGTCACTCTGACCCCATGTTGCCAAAGTCGACTGGATGTCAGACTCGCTCAGAAAGTCCATACTCGAGGTCTTCTCTTACTCTTCTGTCACAAGAGTGGCCCCTTTGCGACTAGACTCGCTCAAAAAAGTCCATACCCAGTCTTAAAATCAGACTTCAGACTTATACTCCAAGGAGAGCCCTCAGATCAGACAAATATACTCGAGAAGTTTAACTCTTCGCCTTGGCTGTTAGGAGCAAGTCAAAGACCATCGTGTTTTAAACCCTTTTTTATTGACCAGATCACCAGTTAAGTGTTTCAGATAAACAGACAGACAGAGACAGGACAAGGTCTCCTGTCGCAGAGAGGCGGCGGAGGAAGCAGCAGCACCTGCTGGAGGGCGAAGAGGGACGGGTTTTTGTCCAAGTCGTACTGGTCCTCCGCTAGGTGTGGTCTTCCGCCCCTAAGGGGTCTTTTCCTGTCTCCCAACCACCGGGGAGGAGAACTTTCGTAGGACGTGCAGGATGGTGCAGCTGGGGACTACCCAGAAGGCAGGAGTGCTTTGAGGATCCCCCTTCTCCCACCTACAGGAGGTATAGGCTGGTGCCATTAAATGACCCAGGTTGACGTAGGAGAGAGAGAGATTTGAAGGGGAAGTCTTGGTCTAGTCTCACCCATGGTACTTGTAGGAACCTGTTGGATGGAGGATAAATGTAGTACAAGACGGACCCCCCTGGGATAAGGAACCATGCATGACATACGCATGGAGAAAATGCAAAGTAAACATTACTTATACAAGAAACCAGTACAGCAGCTGAATGGTTACGGAAAGGAGGGAGAGGACTCACCTCCGTAACAGGGCTTCGTGACGACCACCTTCTGCCGGACCGTCTCCGTCTCCGTCTCCGTCTCCGTCACCGTGGCGGTAGTGGTCTGCAGGAAGGGACAGTGACATTAGCTTTAATGTTACGACTCTGTTACGATGGGACACTCCACTGCCGCTATCAACAGTCGAGGTTAAGTTGAATTCTTCGCAGGGGCAGTAAACTCTACGTTTTCTTAATATGTCTGACACAGATCATTCTTGTGAGCTAAGATATACACATATATTGACAATGCACAATCACCACTGGAGAGAGAAAATAAGAACAGTAAGGACTTTGGTTTATTACATCCTCAGACAGTGAGAAAAGGTACAAGTTTTGAAGTCTGTTCTGAGGATGTAATAAACAAAGTACTGACTGTTCTTATTTTCTCTCTCTTTTGGTGATTGTGCATATAGCTCTTCATGGTGAAGTGAAGGTTCTGCATATATTGGTAGTGGTTATTCATTCCATATAGGTCGAGGTTCTTGCATACATAAGACATTTTTGCCTGGCAGATCAGCAGATAAAGCAAGAGCTTTGATGCCGTTAATACAAGAATATTTCGTAAAGAATTTGATAAGATTTACTGGGTAAAGCAGGATTGCGTATTCAAGTTTTCCAAAAATTTTATATTTAAGTGATTTTTCTTCTCTCATAGTAGCCGATATGGGTGAAGTTAGAAATCTTGGCTATCTGTGATGAGTGGAAAAAATATGAGAAAAACAATACATAGAGTTTCAACTTTTGAGAGAAGAAAGAGGCCAGACTATGAGAGAGAGAGAGAGAGAGAGAGAGAGAGAGAGAGAGAGAGAGAGAGAGACGTCGCAATGTATTGAGTGAATAAGAAGGTGTGCGTTAGCAAACTCAACATAGACGTAAAGGAAAGGTTATTAATTTAGAAAGCAGAGACTTGTGTCACGCCCTGTCGAATGTTTCGATGAGTTTATGCCATCTGGACTATATGCCATCACCATTTTAGTCTGCACTTGGGCCCTTGGCTCCACTGGGATCATCCCCAATTAGAGCCGAGCCAATCCCCTGCATAGAAGATACGAGAACATGGATATGAAGAGAGCATTCCCCCACAACAATAGGTCATGAAGAGCTGTACATAGCTGGAGAAGCTGAAACGCAAAGGAACTAAACATAAAAGCAGTTTTAGAGAGTAAAAAGAAGACCTGGGCCAGCCATGGCGGTCGGCTTCAGATAAATGACCCCCGTTGGTTGGACGGACTCACCTCGAGTTGGGTCACGACCTTAACGGCGCGATAACCTCCGTACCCATAGCCCCCGGCTGAGGCCTCCGCCGTCAGGAAGCACAGGAGGAGGATCGCAGTCACGATGATCCTGCAGGAGAATAAAGCGGACACAGCGTTAGAAGTCATCCCCAACAACTGGTTGGAGTTCACTTGAGTCGCCTGTTCGCGTCAACTCTTCAATCTCATGGAAATACACAACGAAACTGAGTTACGGTTTACAGTTCTACAACGAAGCTAAACAAGTGGTCGAAGTTTGGAGCCTCAGTAGCTTCTAAAAGATGTCGGCAAATATGTGACACTCGAAGATTTGAGCATAAATTTTTACCTCTTGGGTTGGTGGTACCAGAGACGTGTTTTTTCCTAAAGAAACTTAACGTGTTGTAAGGCATATGCACAGACTTTAAGACCAGGCTACTGGTTCCTTTCGTTATCTCTCTATCCATACTAGGCCAGGCTGTGCCACGTACATGATCTCTCTAATGAAAACAGTGATGACCAGAAGACTGTGCCACGTTCATTTATCTCATATGTAAACACTAATGACAAAATTGAAGAGTTTTGATAATAGCCAACTGTACGTGGCTTTGCCACGTACGTGATGTCTTTATCTTAATGAAAACACTGATGACAAAATTAAAGACTTTGCCACGTACATTATTTCTCTAACGTAGATACTAATGACTCAGTTGAGTTTTAATAGCCAGCTGCAGACAAAATTAATGAGTAAACAGCCAATTGCAGACAAAATTAACGAGTTTTGATAATAGCCAACTGCAGTCAAAGTTAACGAGTTTTGATAATAGCCAACCGCAGACGAAATTAACGAGTTTTGATAATAGCCAACTACAGACAAGATTAACGAGTTTTGATAATAGCCAACCGTAGACAAAATTAACGAGTTTTAATAATAGCCAACTGTAGACAAAATTAAAGTTCAATAATAGCCAACTGTCGACAAAATTAAAGAGTTTTAATAACAACCGAGTGAACGTGAACCTACTTTGCCATTTTGTAGGACATAGTTGAAGTTGCTGCTATAGTCTCCCTGGCGTCGGGTAGCTGCTGGTGGTGGTGGTGGTGTCCCTAAAGCGAAGAGTGAAGGTATCGCCAGGAGTCCGGCTGGTTATATACCTACGTTGGGCCCGGCGGGGCGATACGCTTGGCCGGGAGGAAGGGGGGCGCCCCACACACACACACTCATACATCACTATCCATCGCGGACATCGTCAAGGTCGCCTGCTCACCGCGATAACTCACTCATTTTACACTCCACCTCACAAAGGTGAGTCCGAAATCAAGGCTGGTGTTTATCGGTGAGAAGGAAGCTTATCCGCCATTCCGCCGACGACCCAGCAAAGGGGGAAATAACACAGGCACACGTAAATGTAATGGACTGCTTTATTAAGCTAGGCTATGCCGGGCGAGGCCTCGTTTTTAGTTCAGAAATGGCTCGCAAGTCGCTAAAGGTAATGATGCCAGCCAGCGGCAGCGACTCTGATGCCATAGGGGGAAAACCCAACATCATTGTCCATCGCTTCGAGTGATTATGTGACGTGCTGGGGGAAGAAGAAGAAAGAACGTATGACCAACTGTGGAAATTCCGACAATTGCTCGATGTTTCCCCAGTCGGCCATCGTGGATGCGTAGGTCTTAACATGCATAGGGAAGTCCGGCCTGTCTGAGCTTAGGAGTGTTTGAAGTGATGGCCCAGGGAGCCATCTTGCCTCGTAAGTGTCAGTAGGCTGTAGAAGACAGTACCCGCCCAGGGAAGTAAGTACTGCCCTCCTTACTTACGAGTGTTGATGTGATGGCCCAGAGAACCTATCTTACACCCTCCGTGTCAGTAGGTTGTAGACAGTAGCCGCCCAGGGAAGTAAGTACTGCCCTTCAGACTTACGAGTGATGAAGTGATGGCCCAGGGAACCTATCTTACACCCTCCGTGTCAGTAGGCTGTAGACAGTAGTCGCCCAGGGAAGTACTCCCTTCTTGAGTGACATTTTGGCGCCCGGAATCGGCTTTCACCCTCTATATTAAGGTGCCAGCCTAGACTTCATAACATTTTCCTTTACATTCACTTATCGTTTATTTTTATTTCTATTTTTACCTACTGTGTTCACGCTCTGTTTGCATGTCATTCTTTTCCTATTTTTTCCTTTTTTTTTCGAGTGTTGGTCTCGATGCGAATCAGACGACCTTGGCTTGAGCGTTTTAGTCTTAATGTTAAGCTACCAATGCAGACTCTCTTCCTGCTTGAGTTTATTTTTTATTTGTTTTATGTTAGCTGAGACGGCACGGGGCAGCTGAGACCCCATTCAAGGCCCTCCCAT